>JAXGGA010002524.1:0-120047 GCA_038373865.1 Uloborus plumipes
AGCGCTCTTAAGAATTTATAACTTTTCCATCTCCCGGCTCTTGTAATACCTGGAAAATGCATTAAAAATAAAATGCTCGCTAGCTGAAAATAACTTGTTAAGAAAAGTGCGAGTAGTTTTTACCCAAATGGAGCCGAGACGCGAAAGAAGCTTAACTTTTCTCTCCAGATATTTTATTTACGGAGGAAAATTATTATGCATGTCTTTTCGGGGGAAGAATTATTATTTTGTGTATGCAGACTCTGACATAACCGAAATAGTTTATTAGTTACTAAACCAAGCTCGTGATGCTGATGGAGGAAAATAGTTTTGTTAGTGTTAGAGATTTTTTTGTAGGCAAAGATGAAGGTTGAAGTTGAGTGAGAACAGTTTTCTGAACTTTGGGTAAAGTCGATTAAATGTGTAATTATCGATAATAGACGAGTTTTGGAGTTTTAAAACTTTCGATGGGTAAGTTATTAAATGCCGGGTCAGCAAAAAGAAAGTTGTCCACTTTATGAAGCTATAGAATCCGTTCTATTGGTCTGAATGATATAAAATTTGAACTACAGATAATTCAAACGATGCGTTTGGTATTTAAATAATAAGTTTTGTTTGAAAAAAAAAAAGCCTGATAAGTTGTGCTGTTCACAGAAAACATTAAATAGGTCATAAATATTAAATAAGCTGAAAAAAGGTCAAAACAAAGCCTTCTGAGTTTAGTTCTCGGCCCATTTAATAATGTTTTCTTATCGAGTATACACCTCTACCTCCGATGGGAGTAAGCCTGTTGAAATTTAAGAGTATGCCGTCGAGATCGTCCTTTCCTTTAGATCGAGTTGTGTTTATGGCACGAGGGTTAGACCAGGCAGTTTTATGATGATGTTTTTAAAAATCATTTACTACTTATATCACAATAAATGTTTCTGTATGTACTATTCTACCTATCGGTGGTTCCACAGACAAAAACTGCAAACTGCTACGAAAAAGTCGTAGTTTCAACGAACTGCGGCCTTAACCCTCGTGGGTCATTTAGGGTCATATATGACCCCAATGCAATTTCTGTTCACTATATCTTGTTAATCATCCATTTGTTTTTAATGGCACTTTGTTATTTTTATTCTTTCTTCTACACTACGTAAACGTATTATACTGGTCCTGTTATAAATTTAAACGTAAATGGTTCATTGTGTTAGAAGTGAAACTTTCGAAGAACCTTGAGAACTTTCAAGAGCGGATATTTAATTTTGAGTAAAAGAAGAATAAGATGATTACCTCTACAAGAATTTATTACTTGTTAATTTCAACACACTCTTTTTTCTGAAAGCTACGAATTTTACTCTGACTTTAAGCCTAAGCATTAAGGATTCCAAACCAAGCCCCTGGACATAAGTGAAATTACGAAATAAACTAGCGAAACGATAAAAATATAACTAAAATTTTAAAAATCTGGAAAACATATTACAGTTTTGCATTTTATCCGTTTGATTTTTCCTCCTTTAAAACCATTTACTTGTTCCTGAAAATGTCAAGAAAAATTGAACATTACTGCTAAATTCCAATGTATTGCTGAGCTTCATATTAGGATTCCGCTTGGATTCTATTGAAAGCAATGTTTCTCCTAAATGCTTTTAAACTAATTTAACTTCTTTTTGGACACATACTCTCAAATGTTTTCCCAACAATTAAGATTTCTAAAAACAAATACTTTCAAAGAACTGAAAATTACTAACGCGCCGTATAGTTAGTGAAAATTTCTGATTTCGTTATAAAAATGTAAACGCATTACCTTAATTCTCATAGAGCTACGCTTATTTTTTTTAATACAAAGCTCTCCCAACAAAAATTAAGCATACTTTTAAAAGAATGCCATTTAATTAAACTTAATGCTAAGTAAATATTAGCATTTTAGGCTAGTCATTTTTAGCATCTTAAGCTCTAGACACTTTTTTTCCTTTCCGAGATGTTTATTCCACTCCAAAAAATAAAAACAAAAATTTCGCACACGTAATTAAATTTTAAAAAGGAAAGAAGTTTCATTAAAAACTGTGCTGAAATTATTTGCTTAGGGAAAACAAATATGTTAAACCATTTATCAAGCTGGTGTTGAAGTAATTTTATTCCGAATTGTTATTTGTTTCGAAATCGTTTCTTACTCTCAAGTAGTTTTCTTTTCTAACCGGAGACAAAAGTGCTTTTTGACATCGGCTCCAAATCTCTTGCAGTAATGCAAAATTTGAAGAGGAGAAGAAATATTTTTTTTGGCACGAAATAAAAGAAGGTAATTTTGCTGAAATAACTTTATTAAGTGATAAATAGTTTCGTCCGGGAATTTTTTGAATAACTCCCGAAATTAAATATTCATAATTCTGTATTGGGCAATATTTTTCGAAAAGCAAAACATGATTGAAAGCAACATATTTTGGTTTTCTGTTTACGCAAAAAACGCACTCATTTGCAGACTATAAGGGATAATGTTTAATTTTAGTACAGTGTGACGTAAAAAAATAATTAATTAATGACACTAAAATGTGTGACTTAAGTTGAACATCATCCTTAGCCAGCCAGTTTTCGCAATTTCTGATGCAGCATCAAATAGTATTTAAAAAACTATATTATAAAGGTCAAGGGCGGATCCAGAAATGTTCCAAGGAAGGGGCGATTTTTTTTCCTACTTGCCGCCCCCACCTCCCTTTTTTTTCACCCCATGTCCTGGTTAGCATACGTTTATTACAAATGTTTCGGTCTTCAATTTCGATAAAATTCCAGATCAGACGCCCAAGTCCCAACCACTTCTCATAGTTTCCTCGGAGATCTTTTAAAATTGATTTTTTTTTGAACTTCAAAGTCGAAAAACTATCGGAGAAGAGTCCCTCACGGGAGGGGCGATCGCCCCCATCGCCCCTCCCTTGTATCCGCCACTGATAAAGGTACGTTTTGATTTAACTTGTGTGCATTTTCTTTTTTTACAAAATATGTCATTATGAATATGAAATAGTATTCACTGCAACCGTACCATTGTGCGGTCTCTCGCTGGTGTTCTAATTTCATATTTGCTGCCAATTTTGCTCCTTTTAGAGGATTTCTGCCTCCAGCTCTTCGGACTATAAGAGGACTATACAGACTATAAGAGGATTTGTGCCTCCACCTCGTTTAATTCCTCTTTCATGCTGATGAGTGCATAACAAGCACGAAACTGCAGTCCTTGGATGGAATAACCGAGCTGGCGGTGTATTGCATGTTTCTGCCAGTGGTCGGAAGTAACGCGCTACAAGTAGCGAAACTACTGTAGTAGCTACATTTTTTAGTAGTTTGTAGTGTAGCGCACTACTTTTAAAAAAAAAGTAGAGTAGCGAGTAGCGCGATACAAAAAAGTAGTAGTTTGTAGCGATTTCTAGAAACTACTTTTAAATTAAATAAGTAAATAAATAAATAGAAAAAAAAATTAAAAAGAAATCGAAGGAAAAGAAAAACAAGGTTTAATTGACTCTGAGTGGTTTAAATCTTGCACGAGTACAGCAGCGGATGTAGTGAGAAATAAGAACCATAAAAATATAAGCTGATCTTAGATACATCATGTTGACGAAATACATTCTATCTGTGTGATTTCATGGGTTTATTTGGAATCATAATTTTTATATTCCTTCAAATAGTTTTAATGTTCCTAATTATTCCCTGGCAAGAAATTAAAGAAAAAAAAATTGAAAGGTGAATTCCGTAAATCTTTCAACTTTTGAATCCTTTCTTGTGGCGACTATTTGTAAAAATTGTAAAAATAATCTAAAAAGTACAATTTTTAGCAAAAAAAGGTACAAAAAGGAAAAGTAACAAATAAATTCAAAGACAATTCCTAGTTCTATTCCATATTTAAATGAGTTAATTTATTAATGTAAACCACTTTTCTAATTTTTTCGGTCAATCCTCAAACGGTGCATGTTTTTTATTTATTTTTTAAAAAGTAGCGAAGTAGCGACTACAATTCAAAAGTAGTTTGCAGTCGCTACATTGAAAAAAAAGTAGTTGTAGTTGTAGTTAACTACATTTATAACAAAGTAGTTGTAGTTGTAGTTCGCTACAAAAGAAATGTAGTTTTTCCAGCCACTGGTTTCTGCCTTAGCCCTGGCTTAGGGGCGGTTACTTACTGCTTTATACCCGAGCCTTGCTTTAAAATTTTCTAGTTGTCCCGTACCAAGTGCGGTCGCTCGCTGGTATTCTAATTTTTACATTAGCTACCAGTTTTTGTTGTCTCTCTTTGCTCTATAAGAGGATTTTTGTCTCCAGCTCGTTTAATTCCTATTCCATGCTGATGAATGCATAATAAGCACGAAACTGCAGTCCATGGTTGGAATAAACGAGCTGGCGGTGTATTGCTTGTTTCTGCCTTAGCCCTGGCTTAGGGGCAGTGACTTACTGCTTTATGAAATGCAATGTTTTTGCTCGTCAGGTTTGTTATAACAACGCCTCCTAAATACTAAATACCTGAAACTTCTGCACAGAGCAAAATTTGGTTCTTGGCTCACGATACACAGCCATCTACCGGAGTTCTTCGAGAAAGAAAAATTAACGATTGGTTCATTTCTAAATTTAAATTTAAAAGTTATCCAACCAAAAAATAACAACGGCGTTATTGGATTGCCGCAAGGTGGCGTTTAAAGTGGAACCCACCTCGACGGTAGCAAAGCAAATGTACTAGGCATTTAGTATTTAGGAGGCGATGGTTAAAATTTATGTTCTACAAACTCATAGCTCACATTTTTCTGAAGAAATGCATTTAACTAATATTTCTGGCAGCTACCTTCTCTTAATGCAATATGTGTAACTCTTAGTTTACCTGATAGAAATTTTCTCTGGCGGTGCGCAAATATAAGCTAATACCCGGTTTTAGCTACCTTCTAGAAAGTTAGATTTCGCCTCCTGAGTTGATGATGTAATAAAATTCTTGAAGAAAAAAAAAACCACCCCGATAGTCTACCAAAAACTTTATCTTGCTCCTGAGTTTTGTTTTCCGTCAAAAAAGTATTATGTTTGAAGCAAATGCACCCACAGCTTGGTTTTGACCAGTGGTCGGAAGTAGCGCGCTACAAGTAGCGAAACTACTGTAGTAGCTACATTTTTTAGTAGTTTGTAGTGTAGCGCACTACTTTTTTTAAAAAAGTAGAGTAGTGAGTAGCGCGATATAAAAAAATAGTAGTTTGTAGCGATTTCTGAAAACTACTTTTAAATAAAAAAATAAATAAATAAATGAAAAAAATTAAAAAAAAAGAGAACGAAGGAAAAAAACCAAGGTTTTTCTTGTGGCGAATATTCGTAAAAATTGTAAAAAAAATCTAAAAAGGACAAATTTTTACAAAAAAAAGGAACAAAATGGAAAAGTAACAAATAAATTCAAAGACAATTCCTATTTCTATTCCATATTAGAATGAGGTAATTTTTTAATATAAACCACTTTTCGAATTTTTTCGGTCGATCCTCAATCGGTGTATTCTTGTTATTTATTTATTTTTTAAAAAGTAGCGAAGTAGCAACTACATTTCAAAAGTAGTGTAGCTCGCTACATTTAAAAAAAAGTACTTGTAGCTGTAGTTAACTACATTTATAAGAAAGTAGTTGTAGTTGTAGTTCGCTACGAAAAATATGTAGTTTTTCCAACCACTGGTCTAGAGCTTCACCTTTCTTCTTATCTACTATCTGTACCGAGCTGAACTAACGTAAGTTACATTGCACTACTCTGCGAAACGACGTAAAACCTTTGGCTGGTGCATGCAGAGAATGTGACTAACGGTCTCACTCACTGTTAAATAATTATGAAGGAAGTTTTTTTATTGAGCAAATGACAAACTACTATTGGGGGGGGGGGGCGGGGGATGCCGGGTGGTTCCGTTTTTAAATTTACAGTCTGCCAACTTCTTACGTCTTGGTGCTCCATTCCCCCTCAGACCCACTCACTATCCCTTGCTCCTTCCCCATGCAGGACATAGTGGCAAAGGAGCACACACACATACACACACCCGTCATAATTCATCATTGCGAAAAACATAATTTGGAATTCGAAATATAGAAATTCAACAGTTATTGGTACAGTTATTGGTGGTTTAAATGTCAATCACCTCACAGATGTACACTCCCCTCAGAAAGAGAAAGGAAGCGGTGTAAGACGAATTCTGATATTCTTTTCCACTGCAGCGTCCCCTTAAAAAAAGTAGTTGTAGCTGTAGTTAACTACATTAAAAAAAAGTAGTTGTAGCTGTAGTTAACTACATTAAAAAAAAGTAGTTGTAGCTGTAGTTAACTACATTTATAAGAAAGTAGTTGTAGTTACCACTGGTTTTGACATCCCAAGACTACAGTTTCGTCCTTAGCTGGACTCATCAGTCAGGAATAGCCAATAACCGAGCTGGAGGAAAATACCCTCCTATTGTAGGGAGTACTATTGTAAAGGAGTACCAAAAGACCAAAAACAAAATTTTATTGCTTATTTCGAAAGTAAAAGTTATTTAAAATACTCAAAAAAAAAAAAAATAGCATTGCTCTAGCTAAATTATTAAAAAAGTTATCAGTGACTTTAATGCATGCATGCTATGTGTTCTAATAGAAAAGCAAAACTTCAAAGTGCTTTTTCTCGATGATCAGTTTTTAGTGTTTCTGTGTTACTGGAAATGCTAAGAATTTTTTTCTATTAAAGATACAACTTTAAAGCAATATTTTTTGCACTCAGGATAATATATTTAACAAAACTGTGCATTGAATAAGCATTTCATAAATTACTAAAATTTTTAGAGCTTGTTAAACCTCGAAAAACAAAATTTTCTAAGAATTTTTTACATAAAAGGTCACAAAATATTTTCAAAAGAATATATAAGAAAATGAATGCACAGATTTTTAGAGGTAATTCTTGTGATCATTTAGCAAAAATAAATTTTAAAATTAGTGGAAAAACAAAAAAGCCTTAGAGTTTTTAAAAAATTGAAATTTTCCTAAATTTTCAAATTTTCCAAAAAAGCGAGCAAAATTTTTAATGTTTGAAACTAAATTATTGATTGTTAAATAAATGCTAAAACAAAGATTCCAAAGAATTGCATTCTTCACGTAAAATTAAGAAAATTGTTAGAAAGGTACTGTAACCCCTTAAACTTCAGTCTCGGAAGGTCATGTGACCGAGCTGTGAGTGTATTTGCTTCAGTTATGCTTTATGGGCGGTAAAACTGAAAAACCATATGTAATATGCTATTTATGGCTTTACTTAAAACTAATTCTCCTTTGTACTTAGGTTCTGATGAAATGCATTTACTTTCTATCTTCTAATGAGAAAGTGAAAATCAAATAAACAAATTTTCTTTTATGGTGCATGAATAATAGGGTGGGGCGAAAAATAAAAAGTTTTTCAGATCAACTTCTAATTGTTACCAAAAATTGTCTTTGGTGATAGTTAGCTTTTGTGCAAAATTTGAGAAAAATCGGTTAATATCTTCAGGGGGCGCTGCGGTCGCAAAGTTTTATCATAGCTTTTATCGGGATTTTATGGTTAAAATATGAAAAACAATACCGTTAGCTAATCTCATTGCATGTTTTTTACTGATAAGATATATTCATGCATTCAAAGCATATGAAATAACTCACAAAAAATATTTAATATGATATATTTATATTTCAAACATTTAAAAAGAAACAAAAACGTGAAAAAAAGTGACTTTTTTGAAATATAAATATATCATATAAAATAATGTTTGTGAGTTATTTCATATGCTTTTAATGCATGAAAAAATCTCTTGAATAAAATAACGCAAAGAGACTAGCTAAAGGCATTCTTTTTGATATTTTAACCATAAAATCCATAACAAAGCTATGGTAAAATTTTGCGATTGCAGCGCCCCTGAAGATATTGACCGATTTTTCTCAAATTTTGCACAAAAGCTAACTATCACCAAAGACAACTTTTGGCAACTATTAGAAGTTGATCTGAAAAACTTTTTATTTTTCGCCCCACCCTAATGAATAGGGAAAAGTATGCAAGATGGGTAAAATATTACCATTGATTTAATTAATGTATTTTTTTTGACCTATTTTTACCTGTTTCTATAGTGAAACTATAGTTTCCTACCTACTTAGGAAAATAATTTAAAAGGGAAAAGAAGTCTATTAATAAACTGGTTTCGTCTTAAATACCTTACGCGGAGCTTGAATAATTTTGTGGTTTGCTTGCACTCCCATTTTCTTTGAAATAATTCAGTCCTTTAAAAAAATAATAATCGTAAAATTTTACGTTCGTTCAAAAATTGCATGTTTAATCTTTTCGGTGATCAGTAGTTGTACAAAAAAAAATGAAATGAAAATACCAACACGTGTTGCATTAGGGTGAGTTCTGGTAAGTGCGTACCCTTTTTTGCAAAGTTCATGTTCTCAGGGATGCTGCTCTGTTGAAAAATTTTGTACACTCACAATTTTTTTTAGTTTTCTTTCCAGATCCTTTACTAAGACTTTCAAGCATATAATATGTCAAATAAACCATAAGCATAGGTTTTGTGACCTGGTTTATGACACCTATTCTAAGGTACGCACTTTCCCTACCTAGTGGGGTAAGTGCGTCCACCTTAAATTATGTGAATATGAGCAGGAAAAAACTTCTAGCACATATTAAATATGTTAGGTAGTTGCTTTGGGATAATTCCTAATACTAGAGATCAGCACTTGCTTGCATGGATGAAACGCAATCAGTGATATTCCACGCGTCTTGCGAATAACTGTGATTTGAAGATTGAGAGAGTTGTGTCAGTGATTCTTCCTCTGTCTTTTTAATAAGACCAAGAGAGCAAATGTAAGTTGCTTTTATTTAGTAATAATCACTCATAGTCTACATAGTTTATTTTGGTTGAATACATTAATCAGTCTGTGTTTAAGCCAGGGTTCGCACTTACCCCTTTTTAAATGTAAGATGAGACATGTGCCTCCAATAGCTTTGTTGTAAATGCGTACCCCTGTGATTTTCTTTAATTCTATTTGTATGGTAGATCGTTAGGTGACCTGAGTGAACAATTCGTTTTTTTTTCTTTTTTTTTTTTTTTTTTTGAATAAATACGGTTTTAAAATATTTTTCTTATTAGAATCAGCAGCAGTAAGAAAAAACAAAATAAAGAGCAAAAAAAAAAGAGAATAATTGATCATGATGTGATACTTGTACTTTTTTTTTCTTGTACATTCAAATAGTTTTTCACAAGGTGTTCTTTAATTTTCTTAAACATAATTTATTCATTACTTCACATTCGTTTTTTGAATCAGTTGGTTCCTTATTTAGTATTTCACTTAATTTCATTGCTTCATTTGTCATTCTGGTTTAAATTAAGTATAGCTCATGATCGCTATTTTCAACGAAAAATTTACTAACTGATATCTAAAAGCCAATTTTTTTTTGAGAGGTAATGAATAAAATTGAAATCTCATGCCGCATTCAATGTTAATATAAATACTTGATGAAAATGATGTCGGATTTATAATCGGTTTACAAAAGAGTTATAAGCAAAGTTAAAGGTGAATTACGAGAGTCGTATTTTTCACGTAATGGTACACACTTGCCTCATCATAATGGTACGCACTTGCTCCGCATAATAGTACGCATATGCCTCATGATAGTGGTACGCACTTGCCCCATCATAATGGTGCGCACTTACCCCCACCTTACTTTAAAGAACGGGAAAGTGCGTACCGTCATATAAACAAATTTTAGTTAGAGTATTTGATCAAAATACCCCATATATGTTATTAGTAGCTATTACTTAAAAGAAACAACTTGCATTTCTTGACTTTAATTGCCTTTTATGACTACAAGAGAAACTGAAACAAAACCTTCTCAATCTTTACTTAAGAGTTTTTTTGAAGACATTTAAGTTATCCCTGATTGTGTTTCGTCTATTGAATCCAGGCCTGAATTCTACCTATTGAAATTATCATTAGACACTTATCTAACATAGTCGATGTGTTGCAGAAGCCATTTCAAGACAGTGTTCATATAATTCCCAGTGGACGCACTTACCCCGTGGACGCACTTACCAGAACTCACCCTAATTTTTTTTCTACGCTTGCATTAGTTAAAATTGCTAAAAACGAGTATAAAAGAAATTATGTATTTTTGAGTGTTTTCTCTTTTACAGTGAGAATTATTTTTGTTGACGTTTCGTTTCTCAGGTTACAAAAAATCTACATAATATTTACTTATTCGAACGGCATGAGTTTTTTCTAGCTCTTTTCTTTCTGTGTTATTTTTCGTTTTAGAGTCGGATGATAATAAACGAAAGATAAAGCGAAAATCTTGAAACGTTGACCAAGTTATAATAGGAAATAAAAATGAGCTGGCTTTGTTTATCTTTTTGATGTTTCCTTTCCCAAATTTTATTCTACTTGTATGTATTTGCGTGTGTATGTTTTTTTTTTTTGTTACGAAGAGTGAAATGTTTTTGTTTCTCCTTCTTCTGTATTTACTTTGTCTAAATTTGTGATTTTTTTTCTTTTAGGTAAGTACACTTTTAATTGGATTACATGGTTTGGAAAAATGTGAAGTTGTTTTTTATGAAAATAAACAAGTAAGTTATTTGAAGTATTTAAGGAATATTTTCACATAGTTTTGAAACAATATAAGAAAGTGCTTCGCTTTTAAATAACAGCTGCATTAGAGAGTAGAAAAATTCGTAATACCACACATTTGAGTTATTATTAACTACCTAGTATTGATGCAGTAAAATTTTTGATACCGTTTTTTCTAAATTATGTGTCAAAAATTTAGAATGTACGCAATTGAAGTAATTTTGTCAGGTTTTGAAAATGATTAATTTCTCATACTGAAAAGAGTTTATCAGTTTAAAAAATAATTGATTTGAAATTTCTTTTTTATTTATTTAATTTTTAATTTTTTTCTGTTAGATTTTTGTTCGAAACGCATTGAATAAACTTCACGTGTCCTTTTAAAAAAAGAAAGGAAAAAACAGGCACAGAGTTTCTTTGATGTATTAGAATTCACATAGGCGGGGTTTTGAAAATTTTAAAAAATCCGAAAAGCTCAAAATTCAAATTTTTTGTCTCAAAATGGCCATTTTCTTTCGATTTTGAATAGGTAGAGTAATAGAGATAAGCCTTTAAGCATACAAATTGATAAAATTTGGGCACAGGACATATCCGCCGCAGCGTAGGACATCTCCACTGCAAAGTTTGTCTCTACTCCCGCACCCCCCCCCCCCCCCATGCGACATCTCCGCCGCGTCTTTTCAGGCAGTTTTCGTACGACTGGACAATTCCGCCGATTGAGCTAGTATTGTGCAATACTTGGCGAAGAAAAATTGGCGAGTTTAAATTGATTTACGCACCATACTGTGCTTCACAAGTAGCCCGGGAATTTATTTCGTTTATTTAGATTTGCTGTTGGTCGCCGAAACACGGTGTGCTGCCAACAGTGGAAACTTTAAACCAATAACCCCTTTTTAACCCTTAAAAATGGCGCGGCGGATTTGTCCCGTGCCAGTAAGAGGGGGAATAGGAGTCGCGGCGGAAATGTCCCATGCGGAGAAGAGGGGGATAAAATTTGCGGCGGAGATGTCCTGTTCCGTAAAATTTAACACATTTAATTATGAGTATTTTCCAACAAAGATTCGATTGACAATGAATTATTATTTTAAGGCTTACCTATTTCATTTTAGCATTCAAATTTTTTTTAGAGCTTTGCTGTATTAATAAGCACCCGGGCAACGCCGAGTAATAAGTTAGTATATACACTGGCGGAAAAAAAAATCCCAACACCAAGAAAGACTTGTGTTAGATAAACGAAATTTGGTAGGCGTGTTTATACAACTGAAAGATGACATCGATTGAAATTTTGAGTTCCGCGCATTAGTGTGGCGCAGCTGGCGTCACTCAGAACATGCAAATAAGGCTTGTTTTAAAAGCGTGTTGTGAAGCTCGTGTGTATTATTTTTCCGTGAAATTTGACGAATTGCATTCATCTTAGATAGGAATGCCTTTAAGAAGACGAAGAAAGCCATTATCAACAGCTCACCGAGTTTAAACGAGGTCGTACAATTTGGCTACGAGAAGGTGGATTTCCATTTCGCGATATTGCAGAAAGACTTGGGTGGGAATGTTTCCACCATGCATGATTATTGGAAGCTATGGGCAAGGGATGGTACTACCTCAAGAAGATCGAGTTCCGAGCTGCTACGTGGCACGACTGAAAAGGAAGATCGCCGAATCTTGCGTACGGCTGTGGCGCATCGTACTGCATCTGCGGTTGAAATTCGAGCTGCAGTTGGTACTGTCGTGACCCAAGGAACGGTAAGTAACTGTTTACTTCAAGGACAGCTCCGAGCCAGGCAACCTGCAGCCGGTATTCCATTGACTGCAAACCATTGCATTTTCCGACGGCAGTGGTGCCACGACAGAGCTCACTGGAGGTTGGAGTGGAGATCTGTTGTAATTTTTGATGAAAACAGATTCTGCCGTAGTGCCAGTGGTAGCTGTATATTGGTTAGAAGGAGGCCAGGGGACCGCCTGCATCTAAGCGGTCTACGGCCTAGACACACGAGACCCACACCTGGAGTTATGGTCTCTGGAGCAAATTTCTACGACAGCAGGGGCATTCTTGTGGTTATCCTAAACTCACTGACTGAAAATTTGTCGTCAGTCTGGTAATTTAATCAGTAGTACAGCCCTTCATTAGTAGCATTCAAGGGGGCGTTTTCCAACAGGATAACGCTCGTCCTCACAGCGCTGCTGTAACGCAATGTACTCTACAGAGTGCTGACATGTTACCATGACCTGCAAAATCACAAGCTATGTCTCCAATTGATAACGTATGGGATATCATTGGACGGCACCTCGAGCATCATCCACAGTCAGCAATGACGGTCCTAGTATTGACACAACAAGTGCAACAAGCATGGAACTCCATGCTACAAAGTGACATTCGGCACCTGTATGACATAATGCATGCACGCTTGCAGGCTTGCCTTCAAAATTCTGGAGGTTACACCCTCTACTAAATTAACATAATTTCACATTTGCACAGCATTTTCTTGAGCTTAAATTAGCCAGTGATCTTGTACATTTAATCAATTAAACATGTTAACTAGACAATTGAATTACCAGAATTTCATCACTCTACAGAAATTTTTTCTTTGTGTTGGGATTTTTTTTTCCGCCAGTGTATATAAAAGAAAGAGAGAGAGACAGAGGGATTCCTTTTTATTTTGTAAGAGTAGTTATATGCTGGATTGTCAAGAAATAAATCATAAAAGCGATGCCAAAAAATGTGCAAATACCTCTTTGCCTTGTCGAAGAATAAAAACAAACATTGCAAATTTTATTGAACTCGTCCTGTGAAAGAGTTTATAACCTCTTTTTCAATTTTATTTTCTCTCTTCATTTCAGCTGGTACTACACTAGTCGAACCATTCCTGCATTATTCATTATTCCCTAAAACTAATCATTATTCGCGTCATCTTCGAAACTTTTGACCGCACATGAAATGGAATGAGCGAGGGTGGGGGTGAGCGCAAAAGTATAAAACGTTCGAGAGGAAAAAAAAAGTATCGAGTGAAAATGATGTAAAATGTGAAAAATCAATAGACTCCCGCTTTGCACTTGGCAAGGTGTGTGACATTTTGCCAATAATTTTGTGGCACTTGAGACCAAAAAATCCACTTCGCTAAATGCTTCCGCTGGGAGGAATTTCCTTTTTGAAGAGCTAACGACGTGGGACAGCCAGAATAATTCTTCGTAGCTGAAGATACTCGGAAAAGTTGTATTTGGACTAACGTACTTGAGGTTTTGTTTTAAAAAGCAATTACATAAAAAAGTAATATTGAATTTTAAAAAGTCCAGATAGAATTGCGTTTGAAACTATTGAAAAACAGTTGGATAGTTGTTGGAAGAAATATTACACGCTTAGATGACTTTTCAATAAACAATTTAGATCATTAAAGTACTGTATTCAGAAAAAGTTTCATTTACTAGCAACAAACAACTATTTTGTGTATAATTTTTAATCGAAACGTGACTTTTTTGTAACAAAAGTTTTTTTTTTTTTCCATTTTTTTTTAGATATCAGTTTTTATAAACATAGTTTTGCTGCTTAAATATGTACTTTAAATGCAGCTTTCTGCTATTCATCTTTGAAGTTAATTAAAAACTATGGTTCTTGAATTGCATTATGCATAGACATATTTTTCAATCGAAAATAATGCAATAATACTGTATACGTGTTTAAGCAAAATATCTGTAAATCTTACAGTAAAGATATTGACAGAGTCCACGCATAATAGGACTCTCACCTTTCTGTTCTCTTGTACAAATAAAGGGTTTTGTGCTTACAGGTATCTTGGGAATTTAAATTGTCGTGGGACTTGTTGTGGTAGGTGAAAACTACAAGAAAGTATTAAATACTTTTAACCCATTTATGCCCAAGTTTTCTTTAACATTTTTTTTTTTTTTCAATTTTTATCTGCTTACAACTCTGACTTGGAATGGTTTACATACATTTTAGGCTTAAAATAGTTCGCCGTTACCATATTTAATAAGTTATTTAACGTCCTCTTTATGGGATATTTTGCAGATATGTGAGCAAAATACGACATTACTTGACTTTACTTTTGCAAAGTAACATTACAGAAGGCATCTGTGATCAATTTTAAGTCAATCATGTTAAAATAGTTTAATTTTATGAAAAACTAGCGGTACCCGCAAGGCTTTGCCCGTGGTATAAAATTAAAAATTAATTTGTAAAAAAATGATATAGCAGAAAAAATACTCCATTTTAGTTATTCAACTATAATTCTTTTAAAGAATGATATAAAAATGCCTTAAGTGCTAAAATAGTGCTTGGAAAATTCAAACATTTACATCCCTAGTTTGCCACAAAACAATGCAAAAAAATGTTTTTCAATGATTAAGCTCCTAAATGTCGCCGATTTTAACATTATTCAGTGGATTTTTCGCAAAATATCGCCGATAGCACCAAATTGAACCCAAATAAAAAAAATATTTTTTTTCGCCAAATTTGCCGCCAACTTGGTGATATGTCGCCAAATTGGCGTCAAACACTTGGCGACTAAAAGCTTGGCGATATTTCGCCAAGTGCTCGCGCCAATTCTTATCACTTTTGTCTGCATTGAAATTAACACTGATTTACCCCATAAAAGGGGTAAAAACCCCCTTGGGGAAATTCGAATGCAACCCCAAGGGGGGGTGCAAAAAAATAAGCCAAAAGAGAAAATAAGAACAATTTTGCTGCTCACAGAAATCTTACCAAAGTTTAAAAGAAGAAGAAAGTTTTCTTTCCTAACTTCAAAAACAAAGTAATAGAAATTTCGTGCATTATTCTTCACCATGATAATAAAAACAATAAACATCGACAAACATCAATCAGCAAATGATAAATTAAAAGCCAAACTCGTTCACTCAAGCCAGTTACTGCAATTTATATTGAAATAAAAAAAAGGAAATAAAATATGTTTTGCCAGACGATAAATTTAGAGTGGTTTACTATCATGTTGTTTCTTTTTTGACCTCATTTAGTTAAACAATGTTTCCCTCTTCTACACAACTCGTCAGATCGCCAAAATATCTCTAAACTCACAAAAATGGTACGCGTCAGTTTCTTCCTTCTCTACCTTTTTTAAAGAAAGGACTCGATTTCTCATTTGATTGACAGGTGCCATCTTATCACGATTTTATTATATTTCATTTCACTAATTTTAATAAGGCTTGGAGTTTGGATTGCTACAAAAACAAATACATTTTTAAAATTATAATGGAAAAAGAACGAAACAAATCAACGAAATAAAAACGTAACCATGGTAACAACATTAAAAGTTGATTTCCGTTGATAAAATAATTCATTTCATTAACTATTTTAGAATCGTTTGGCTTGCTTTACTGAAGATAAGCCTTGAATTCCGGGATTCTAAAAACAATTGTTACAGCTCTCCTAAGGATCGTAGAAACTTCGAAAAAACTTCATTTTGTGCAGAAAATTTCAAGCTTTCGAATGACATAAGACTTGAAAATGTGTATGAAATATTTCTTCCCTATTTTATCGAATTTCTGCTAAGAATTCGAATAGAAAAAGAACGAAATGGAATTTTCGAAAAATCGCTTCGAGGTGCAAAACTACATGCTACAAACTAATTTTGTGTCAAGTGGCATGAAAATCGACCGAACGGTTTGGGCGCTACGCGCGTAACAGACAGACAGAAGGACAGAAAGAAAGAAAGAAAGACAAACCTTCAGCTTTATTATTAGTAGAGATCAGTTCGCAAAAAGAAACTTACTTTTGTGGCTACCCATGCTGGATCGTCGCTTGACTGATTTGTCTGAAAACAGCTGTCAATAAATAAACTCTGATGTCCAACTAGTGGCTCTATCTGGTTTTCTCAAGAAGAAGGACTATTAAACTAGTGGAAAACAGCTTTAATAAAATCATATACCCATTACAGATTTTGGTATGCAGTAACCAACAAGCGTCCCGTTTTTAGGCTACTGGGCATAAATGGGTTAATCTGAATCCGTTTCATTCTCATAAAAGAGCACAAAAGATGTTCATTACAACTTAGAACATAGAGAGCAACAATTTTACCAGGATAGAAATTATATGTAAAAAGTAAACCTTGAAAAGGAAGTTATTTGCTTGAGACATTCAAGGTAGAGATATAAGGAATTTAAAAGAAGTTTGTTCTAAAAATATCTTAGATCTATTGATTCTAAAAAAAATATTTTACAAAAGTTTTAAATTATGCTTTCAAATAGTGCTAACTGAAAAACTGTCTTGGTGTTTGGATATAATAGCAATTGAGAAAATAAAAGTATATTTGTGACATATTTTAGAGCAAACACGTGACTTCACGCTGACTGACAGACGTATTTTCTGCCCCAAGTCTTCCTCAATCCCTGAATCTCGTCGCTGCAATTCCGCCATTATTATGCAACTCTACTGCAGAAGCTCCGGACTCGAATTCCACTTAACTCTAGTAATTGTCCCCGCATGCTTTCCCGTAATAGCCTTCAAACTGCGGGGATTCCGCATTATGGTATTTATAACAATAATCTGGAAACACACGAAAATTAATTGTTGGCCACCCTCTCTGTAACGGGAATCAGAATAATTTGCGTGCAGGGAATTCGACCTCGTCGTACCGTACAGAACGGGTAGAGATCAGTTTTTTGATTGAGTTTTCTTTCCACTTTTTGCGGGACGTCTATTAGGGTGGGGTGAAAAATAAAAAGATTTTCAGATCAACTTCTAATAGTTGCCAAAAGTTGTCTTTGGTGATAGTTAGCTTTTGTACAAAATTGGAAAAAAATCGGTTAATATCTTCAGGGGGCGCTGCGATCGCAAAGTTTTATCATAGTTTTATCGGGATTTTATGGTTAAAATATGAAAAACAATGTCGTTAGCTAATCTCATTGCATTTTTTTTACTCATAAGATATATTCATGCATTCAAAGATATGAAATAACTCACAAAAAATTATTTTATATGATATATTTATATTTCAAGCATTTAAAAAGAAACAAAAACGTGAAAAAAAGTGATTTTTTTTAAATATAAATATATCATATAAAATAATGTTTGTGAGTCATTTCATATGCTTTTAATGCATGAAAACATCTTTTGAGTAAAAAAAAACGCAAAGAGACTAGCTAAAGGCATTCTTTTTGATATTTTAACCATAAAATCCATAACAAAGCTATGGTAAAACTTTGCGATCGCAGCGCCCCCTGAAGATATTAACCGATTTTTCTCAAATTTTGCACAAAAGCTAACGTATAGCGAACCCTTGTTAGCACTATCAAAGTCGGTCCGTTGAGGGTTCGTTATAGCGGGGTTTGACTGTATTATGATAATGTAGTAAATAAAGCTCCTGTTTTATACATTTTAATGCACACTGTAAAAAAAGAATACTGGCACCCGATGTTTCATTTTAGAACTGTAAAATGCACAGTAATGAATTGTAAAACTAGCAATTTTACAGTTTCTTACTGTCAAGTTAGCAATTTTAGTTTATTGCCGTAAAATTTAGCTGTATTACACAGTAAAAACAACAGCATAATACTGGCAGCAGAGGTTCCAGTTTAAAACTGTAAAATGCACGGTAATAAACTGTAAAAATACCAATTTTACGGTTTATTACTGTAAAATTAGCAATTTTTGCAGTTAAGTGCTGTAAGAATTAGCAATTTTACAGTTTGTTACTGTAACATTATCTGCATTATACATTAAAAACAACATCGGAACTACTTTGATATAAGCCCCACATCGGAAATTTGGCGACTTTTTTCTCGCCAAGCAAAGAAACCTGTTGCCACAAAAATTATTGCCACAAAACTTCAAAAAATAAACTCAAAAAATGGTACAAATGCAAGAAAATACTAAATTTGGCAACAGCAAAAACCTAAATTAGCTGTAAAAACCTAAATTGGCAACACCAAAATAGAAAACAGCAACCCTAAAGTGTCCCCAGGGAGTTCCAGATTTGGCGAGTAATTTTTGGGGGGGTATATCAAAGTTATACCACAACATCTATTTTTTGCAGTTTAGTAATTGTCCCCGCATGCTTTCCTGTAATAGCCTTCAAACTGCAGGGATTCCGCATTATGGTATTTATAACGATAATCTTAATTGTTGGCCACCCTCTCTGTAACGGGAATCGGGATAATTTGCGCGCAGGGAATTCGACCTCGTCGTACCGTACAGAACGGGTAGAGTTCAGTTTTTTGATTGAGTTTTCTTTCCACCTTTTGCGGGACGTCTATATTATGACGATGTAGTAAATAAAACTCCTGTTTAATTCAGTTTTGATGCACACTGCAAAATATTAACTGTTGATTTGCAGTATAATGCTGGCAGCGATGTTCCATTTTAGAACTGTAAAATGCACAGAAATAAACTGTAAAACTAGCAATTTAACAATTTCTTACTGTAAAATTAGCAATGGGGGAGTTTCCTTCAGTCAAAAGTACTACTTTTTGTTACTGAAATTGATAGAATGATATAAGAAAATAACATGGGCCCGCAAAATACTTTAGTTTTCCCAACAGTTTATTTTTTATTAATTTTTTTTAAATACCCTACCTTGAAAACGGGGCTTGGTTTTTGTGACGTCAGTGGTGCACCTAACAGCTCTCTTTCCTACAATAACACCATTTTGCTTGACTTGAGTTGTCCAATCGCAGGAATCGGTGACGTCACGACCTTCGTCATCTCACTACAACCAATTAGATTTCGCGCTTACGTGCACCACTGACGTCATGCGCAGATGTTTTTTTTTTTTTTCGGAATAGCATCTGCGCACCGGTTAAAATAATTCATAAAAAATATATAACTGTGTCAAAAAAAAAAAAAAACGGTCAATTCCTATGTTTTGAAGCATGCTCTTTCAGAAAAAATACTTTTATAATTTCGGAAACACCCCCATTTTACAGTTTAGTACTGTAAAAGTAGAAATTTTATAGTTTCTTAATGTAAAATTAATAATTTTTAGTTTATTACCATAAAATTAGCTGTATTTTACTGTAAAAACAACATTCATTTTTTACAGCGTAATTAATTTTTTACATTTCATTTTGCTAAAATAAAATCTTCATGTATGTATATGGAAAAAAAAAAGTTTACTCTTTCCCTATAGTCCCCCTCAATTTTAAACAAACAGTGAAAACAGCCATCCAACGTCTAGTGGGCATTTTAGTTTAATTAGAACGCATTATATCAGCAAACGAATATGTTTCTAACAAACAAAAAAGCAAAAGGTTTATCAAAACTCGCAAATGAGACGAACGCTAACCCATAAAATGGCGAAGTTCCTTTTGAATGCTGAATCCTCAAACACAGCTCATGCATTTCCCGTCATATTTCCCTCCTCTGTTCCGGCCGAACTGAATTTAATTGTTTCCAAAAGTACACAGAATTATTCTTGATACACACTTCCCAGTTTTCCATTAACCTGCACTGAGAGCAATTACGGAATTTCTGAAGAACCTTCGGTGTGGGAGGGGCGAGAACCCCAAGAACTTAGATATTTTGCAAAGGAGAAATTTTTCCCTCTAACCTTCTCTCTGGGGAAAAGCATCGAAGCGTGGATAATCGAGCAACGGGAAAAGTGCTGGATGTAAACATCTGGCAAAACGGGAATTTTTCCCGGCCGAAATGAAAATAAATTTTCCCCCAATTATCCCTGAAAAGTTTTGTGGGCGAAAATTTTGCCCGGCAATTATTTCCTTTACCTGGAAATTATACATTGTTTCCCTTTCCTTTTTGCTTAAAAATTGTGTTGAATAATATTCGGAATGTCATTACCACTTTGTTTTTCGTCGTAATAGGCCCTCGTTTTTGGCGAACTGATTGTTTTTGCAGTTGCTCTTTGTCTTTTATTCTCATGGGATGGAGGAGGGGAGGGGGATAAGATATCAACGAATTTTCTTTCCTGTAAGTAGCTATTTTTGCAAGAGCAATTTCTAAAATCCTGCTTCGAGTGCAAACAGAGCACTGCGAAAAAAAAAATAGATATGATGATTTTACAGTATAATACTGGCAACCGATATTTCAATTTTGATTGTAAAATGCACAGTAATAAACAGTAAAACTAGGAATTTTACAGTTTCTTACTGTAAAGTTAGCAATTTTACAGTTTATTGCTGTAAAAACAACAGTATAGTACTGGCAGCAGAAGTTCCATTTCAAAACTGTAAACTGCACCGTAATAAACTGTAAAATTAGTAATTTTTCAGTTATTTACTTTTTCAGTTATTTACTGTAAAATTAGCAATTTTTCAGTTATTTACTGTAAAATTAGCAATTTTTCAGTTATTTACTGTAAAATTAGCAATTTTTCAGTTATTTACTGGTAAATTAGCAATTTTTCAGTTATTTACTGTAAAATTAGCAGTTTTTCATTTATTTACTGTAAAATTAGCAATTTTTCTGTTTTTTACTGTAAAATTAGCAATTTTTCTGTTATTTACTGTAAAATTAGCAATTTTTCAGTTATTTACTGTAAAATTAGCAATTTTTCAGTTATTTACTGGTAAATTAGCAATTTTTCAGTTATTTACTGTAAAATTAGCAGTTTTTCAGTTATTTACTGTAAAATTAGCAATTTTTCAGTTATTTACTGTAAAATTAGCACGTTATAATTTACACTACAAAATTTGCTGTATTATACTCTAAAAACAACATTCATTTATGAGTGAGGAAACAACACCAATTATCGTTATTTCAGATTGCTTGTAATGAATGAAACATAAATTACAATTGAAAAACGGTACTATGAACCTTCAGAATAGCAAAGAATAATTTATATACAGCGATTGCCACATAGAGTTATCAAATATTGTCTTCTCAAAGCACTGTTAAAACATCCAAACTTCTGGACAACAATATCCAACTCTTTCTAGAGGTGATAATATGTGTAATGCCATCTACCACATCCACACAACTATTATAGATTGAAATTTGAACCTGAATTTTTAAATAGATTGAAAATTAATTAAATGTTTCATTACCCTTCAGACTCCATTTGTTATCTTGAGTCTGCAGTTTATCTCAAATTGTAAATTACGTAAAATTTTTATGAGGAAAACAATAATATAAACATAGTATATTAAGGTTTTAACTAATGTAGAGTAACTCACAATAATTTATTTAATTTCAATCCCAAGCAAATTTTGGCCAGTATTTGTATTTGTCCAACGTCGACCGTTTTGCTACCCTTTAAAAATATTTTAGGAAAAGAATAAAGAGGCTTCATTCGTACTTTATTTCCAGAAGAGACTTAAATCTTTCGATGCATCGACCCAAACTTTCTGCTAATAATTAAAGGCGGAAAAATGACAAAGCTTTGAAAGAAATGACGGCCAATAAAAGAAGTTCGGGAATTGAAATTTTCATTTCCATCAGGACGCGAAAGAAATGGCATTGCAGAGCTCAGGAAGACAATATACGGTTTATTTATTCAAATTAAAACCCATGTTTAATGCATTTCTACTTTATGAATAGAAAAAGAATTAAAGGAACTGAAATCATTCATTTTTTAATGCTTTTTCACAGAAGAAAACTCTTACTAGGGAAGTAGAATTGCTTGCATTTTACATACATGACCTTAAACATTTGTGATTGTGCATAAAGTATGTTTTGTATTTTAGTCGTATGCAATTTTATTAATGGAGAAACACACTGTACATTTAAAATTAATCGAGGGAAAATGCAAGCTTTTCTTCACTTTTTCCTTTGGTACAAATATTTTGATTAAAAATGTTTTTTAATTAAAAATAAAATAGGACTAGGACTTAAATACACTATTTTACTCACGTTTCATTGGAACAAAAGCAACTAGTTCTAAATTTGAGTTTTTGATTTGTAAGACGAATTGTCTATTCCTGTGTTTTTTATACTGGTCTGGTAACTTGAGCTCAAAAAATTGAAATTTTTTTTTTGCTTGATTTGAAAGTACAATGTCTGGAGAATATACTGTGAAAATGGCAGATAGAAATTTGAAATATTTCAGGTGTTATAACAAGTTTCCTAGAGCGCTTCGGAGTCCAACCTTTAAGGAAAGTAGTCTGGTAACTTGGGTTCAAAAAATCGAAAAAAAAATTTTTTTTGCTTAATTTGAAAGTGCAATGTCTTGAGAATATACTGTGAAAATGGCAGACAGAAATTCGAAATATTACGGGAGTTATAACGAGTTTCCTAGAGCGCCTCTGAGTTTGCGGTTGAACTTTAAACGTGTTTTTCTCAAAACACTGTTTTTCTGGTCGGCCCGGGTCCTAACTTTTTTTCTACTGAACCGATTGCTTTCAAATTTTAACAGGCTGTTCTACACACTTATAGTTCTCGTCGGAACTAACGATAATTTTTCCCCCGTACTTTTTATTTTACAACCCTTTCTTTGCTAAAATAAAAGGACTTTTTTTTTTCTAAGTCCGCCATTTTGTTATTTATCCTTGAAATTTAACTTCAGTAGTTCCGACCAGAATGACATGTCTATAGATTAAGAATAATCAAGAATATTTGATTTCAGATAACATCAAGAGCCAGAATCACCCGGGCCACCCACGTGCATTTCAAGTTTCAACTTCGAGTGACAGTAAAAATAGTAATAAACTACTAAATTTTTTTCAAAGAATTTTTTTTTTTTTTTTTAACATTTTCAATATGTAAATAAAATCACTCTTAATATTCAAGATAATTCATTTTTATTTTCCTATAAAAAAAACCACCCTCCAAAAAAGTCATGAAAATAGGCATAAGTTACCAGACTACTACCTTAACGGAGAATGCTTTTAATCTTTTCTGCAAAATCAAAATTTTGAACTGTGCGCAGTTGGATATTATGAATCAGAATGTAGTACATTATTGAATGTATTTATAAATGAAATGAGACTGATGTACCACAATAAATCATCCATGATGCCAATTTTCTAGGATGTTCTGAATAGAGTTAATGCTATTGGAAGAACTCATAAAAAGATAAAATGCTGGTATGAGTTGTAACTTACGCATTCAATCGTTACTTCAATATTGTGGATACTTCTTTGAAATCACGATGCTCAAAGTGTTTCACAAATTGTTTCGTTGCCTTGGGAAAGTTTATATAGAAAATAGAGTTAAAAAAGAAAGCACCAATAACGAGCACTTTAATTATAGTTTTCTGTAAAGCATAAAAGTTGTACAAACTAAGTTTCAATGAAATTGATGCTGCAAAGAGTTAAAATTAACAAAACATCGATTAATTTAGACAAAGCAAAAGAAATATGAACGAAAATGATCGTAATAATATATCCAAAAATTACAAATTTTAAAAGAAACAATACATTTCATGAACTATGTTCATACCATCTTAAATAAATTTAAATTCTACTCATCTGGACTTAAACGAAAGGAAGGCTCTTTTTATAATGTTATTTAATTAAGCATTTGGTCCATCTACTGCTTCTGTGGCTCATATTCCAGGAAAATAAATTTAAACATTATTGAGACCTTTTAAAATTTGTCAATCTTTCTCAATGCACTTATCTTCAGTAAAACCGAAAAGAGCAAAGATGCCAATTTGAATTCTTGGTAACTGAATTAGGGATTCTCAAGAACGTCAATTCAAAGGGCGTTACGTGCTTTGCCCCCTTTTCCGTTCTATTCCTAGAAGCATGCGCGGAAACGATTGCGTAGCATGCAACTGAAGCATTTCAAAGAGGAAATATTCTCTCAAATGTAATAAAATTTTATTCCTAATACCTCTTTGCATGATTTTAGACTATATGTGTGCATCAGATAGGAGAAAACCGGGAAGAATGAAACATCTGCACTTATGTCGAAATACAATGTGAGAAACTAGTTTTGCTTGTATACTGTAGTGGTAGCATGTTAAAATTGGAAAAGAGTTTGATGCTGCTACGTAATAGGAGATGAGTTGAATTTTTTTTTTTTTTTTTACTTGATTTCGACATAAATGCTGCTGTCCCAATCCTCTCGATTCACCCCTAAGCTATCATTTACAAACTTTCCGAGAGAGATGTTTCAGATTTAAATCAAGCAAGAGTCTAAAGCTGCTACATCTAGTGGACAAACTAGAAAGTTTTTTTTTCATTTTATTTCAGCATAAATGCAGCTTTAAAATTTATGTCGATTCTCCCCTAACTGTCGTATATGATTTCTTAGAAAACTTGCAAAAATGATTTCCTAAAATGGTTCCAGATTGAAATTTCTGAACAAGTTTGCTAACAGCAAACTTGTTCATTATGAAAATTAATTGATTCAGAAAAAAGTAATTTACTTACAAATGCACTGCTTGTTTTTTTTTTTTTTTTTTGAGAAGCTAATGCTTTAAATGCATAAAACCGAGATTTTTCTTCTTTTTGAGCACATGCTAACTTTTCTGCTTTTCTCAAAAAAAAAGAAAAAAAAAAATCATCATCGTTACGCAA
This sequence comes from Uloborus plumipes, assembly GCA_038373865.1. NCBI lineage: Eukaryota > Metazoa > Arthropoda > Arachnida > Araneae > Uloboridae > Uloborus > Uloborus plumipes. Next base: position 24,928 of record JAXGGA010002524.1, read on the forward strand.
TTCTTCGATATTATATTGAACCATTAAACTATCCTTATTTGCAATAATGTAATTGGGCTTATCTGAAATTTCAATATTGTAGCTACAGCTACAATCATTTTCGTAATTTGCTAATATTTTTGAAACTATGTAATGAAAAAAAAAATAAACAATTTTCTGTCTTTTGTTCATCTTTTTGGAGTAATGATAGGGATTCTAATTACTTAACGCAAAACCTATACATGCTTTGGACTGTTTAAAAAATTATAATTTTATTACCGCAAATAAACTAATTTTGAATATATAAATAATACATAACTCACAGCCCTATTTAACAACAGACTTTTTCATTAACTCAACAAAAAGATTACGTGCGCCTAGAAGCACAAAATATAGATATTTTCTTTCCACTAAAAACAAACCGATTCCTCAATAATCATCCTTCTCTCTTGCCCATGTCCTCCACCAGCCTGCGTCATCCAAAAAAGTCACGCACAAATTTCCAATCCTCACAAGGAAATGTCCCCCAATATCTTCGATCTCCCAAAGAACGTTGCAGGCATCATCAGAGAGTACAACTCCGGGAACATAATAACCATAAGAGAACTCCATCGAACAGTTCTTTTTCGGTTTGTGCCCGGGGCTACGGTTTCTACTTGTTCTTTAACCTCCCTCTCGACAACACCTAGAAGACCATACGACTCTGCGTGCCTTATCTCTCCTCCCCGAGGTGGGTTGCGGACTGCCCCCAGAGAACTACAAAAGTTTAGGTCTGAGGAGAGAAGTGAAGAAATCCTAAATAGGACTTTAGAGAGCCTGTTATAAACACTTATTCCTCTTTTCATGGCCTGCTTCACTCTCGCCAAAAAGATTTGATTGGGTCAGAATGGAGTTCTCTGCTGTTAAGATGACGCTGGACATTTCGTAAATGCTTGCCTTGCTGAAACTCTTTGTGTTACTGATGACGTACAAATTTTCTTCTTGGTTGTAGGTTTCATGCTCTAAGATTCGTCTTTTTTCTTTTGAGCAGTTTTATCATAGTTTAAAATTTGATATCGCTTTCGAAATTTGTTGAAAATCGCTGCGTAATTGGATAAACTTTAAAACAAGTTAACATCACGATTTGTTTGCAGGGGTGCCCTAGTGAAAAGTCACAGGAGGTCATTGTGACCTCCCAAAATGTGCTTATTCTGCTAATTATGACTAATGATTTGTCAAATTTGGAGACATAATTGAAATATTGCAATTTTAAAATGCCCAAATTTCCACTTTCATAAGAGGTAGGTATGTGTGTAAATCAGTATTTTGTAGTTTGTGCTCTGATGGGAGGTTACAGGTGATTTCTGTGACCTCCACAAAATGTCCTCATTCGGCTAATTATGTCTGACGATATGGAGACATAACTGCAATATTGTAGTTTTAAAATGCCCGAATATCTATTTTCATTAGCTGTACGTTTGTATAAAACCCGTATATTGGCGTTCCACTTGTCAATTTGTGCATTTCTCCTCTTTCAAACGTTTGGCCTCCACGTTTGTCAGTTTGGTCATTGCCTACAAAAAGGAAGATTACGCGTAAGAAATCTAAATTAGTTCTTTCATTTAAAAGTACGATTTAATGGCATCGTTTTAGTGTATTCGCATTATTTCTAGCTTTTTATTTATGCTCAAAAGGCAAATATCGGTTTGTAAACATTATTAGAAAACGGTAGCGAGATACTGTTACAGTTTATTAATTTAAATTTGCTTCTCATATGTTTGATTTTCATTCATCATTGTAAATGTGCTTATGTCTCATAAACCGTCATAAAAACCATAACGACCGCAATTACGAAATAGGTGACGTACTACATTATATTAGAAAGCAGAAAAATTACTTTGAAATTCGGAATTAGGTCCCCTCCCCTGCTCAGCTTCCATAACGAAAACATCCATTCTTTCCGAAATTATCGCCAATTTGTCCCTTTATTAAACCATTTTGCTTGTAACAGAAGCTATTCAAAAGAATGTCTCTCATTTTCCGAGCATTAAGAGCAGCTTGCGGGACGATTACCATTCAATAATACACAGTTGTTGCCACTTCATTTTCGACAAAACTGCCATTTACGGAGAGAAAATTCTCGCCGAAGAGTTATGGACTGTTCAAATAGCCCGCAGCAGTTTCAATTAAATTTTAATCAACATCCACAGAGCGCGGCCACATTTTGCAGGCTCTCCCAACGCGGGCCACATTAGTCAAATCTACTCGTGTATTACAAAATTTTCCCGAAAGCCGCAAATGGAAAGACATTTGTCATTTTGCAAATGCCGCTTAAGCAGCAACCATCTTGGTGGAAAACAGTTCCGATTCGTTATTGCTGCAATCATTGGGATCCAAGTTTAAACTGAGACCGATTATGTGAAACGTACAATAGATTATTATTTTTTTCTCCCCGTTTTTATGCTTTCAATTTGTTATCATGATCATGATTTGGCACTTCTCCAAATGGTTTTTAAAATGTTCGACGTCCGTAATCGCTGGAGCAGAAAATGGTCAGGGCTATGCTTTAGTTTTTTTTTCAACGGCTATTCACACTTCTTTAAGAGGAGGTGACAAAATTTGCGCAAAAATTCAAGTCCCCTGTTTAAAGGTAAATATCAGTTAATGTCTCCCCTAATGGCTGAAATTCCTGAGCTAATGATGTTTGCACAAAACTACGTTCTTGTAACAGATTTTTTTAACACTTTTACTACAGCAGTTCTTTAGTTCTTGGACTTAAGCTATCGTTTAAGTTTTCAATAGATGAGCATGCGTTAGAAGCTTATAGATGAAGACAATTAGCTGTTAAAGGCTTGTCATTTATTTTGGTAATATTTTACAGTTTTTTGAATTGTGGAAAAGATATAATAGAGCGTGTTAAATTTAAAGAAAAATATTGGAAGATGTGTGAACTTTAACTAATGAATGCCTTTGATTTCTTACTTTTTAGCACATCATTTTGACAGTCTTACAAAAAAAAAAAAACTACAAAATCATCAAAATGTTATTAATTATTTTGTTACTTATAATTATTTGAAATTAACTGCATGCAGTAAAAACTTTTTCTAACGTAAAGGTTGCTTGCAAAAAAATCTCGAAATAGTGATTGAGATACAATTATAGTAACCTGATATTTTTTAAAAACTATTTTGATTTTAACTCAAGATACATAATGAAGCTTGTATATCAGGGGCGAAATTGTGAGCTTTCTGGAGCTGAAACGCCAGTAAAAGCAACTGTATCCTGAGCAGTGGTGGGAAAAACTACATTTCTTTTATAGCGAACTACAACTACAACTACTTTGTTACAAGTGTAGTTAACTACAACTACAACTACTTTTTTTAAATGTAGCGACTACAAACTACTTTTGAATTGCAGTCGCTACTTCGCTACTTTTTAAAAAAAAAATAAATAAAAGCAAGCACCGTTTGAGGATTGACCGAAAAAATTCGAAAAGTGGTTTACATTAATAAATTAACTCATTTGAATATGGAATAGAACTAAGAGTTGTCTTTGAATTTATTTGTTACTTTGCCTTTTTTTTTTTGCTAAAATTTGTAGTTTTTAGATTTTTTTTTTTTTTTTTTTCAATTTTTACGAATATTCGCCACAAGAAAGGATTCAAAAGTTAAAAGATTGAAAGAATTTGACCTTCAATTTTTTAAAATTTCTTGCCAGGGAATATTTAGGAACATGAAAATTATTTGAAGGAATATAAAACTTATGATGCCAACTAAACCAATGACATCAAACAGAAAGAATGTATTTCGTCAAAATGATGTATCTAAGATCAGCTTATATTTTAATGTTCTTATTTCTCATTGTGTCCGCTGCTGTACTCGCGCAGGATTTGCACCAGTCAGAGTCAATTAAATCTTGTTTTCTTAATTCGTTCTCTTTTTTTTTTTTTTTTGAAAATTTTTTTCATTCATTTATTTATGTTTTTAATTTAAAAGTAATTTCCAGATATCGCTACAAACTATTTTTTTGTATCGCGCTACTCACTACTCTACTTTTTAAAAAAGTAGTGCGCTACACTACAAAACTACTAAAAAATGTAGCTACTACAGTAGTTTCGCTACTTGTAGCGCGCTACTTCCGACCACAGATCCTGAGTCACGACCAATTTAACGTGAAAGAGGAAGTTCGCCTTTCCGAAAAGAATAGCCAGAAGAAGCCTTCAGCAGCGTACTGACACAATTATTTTTTTGAAATTTTAGCTATACTTTTAACAGAACTTTAAAAACATACCGTAGCAGTTAAATCCGTGATGGAAAGATGTCAATCGGAAATTGTGGTTTATGTTTAAGCTCTGTTATTACATTACTGACCTTCAGATGTAGGAATTTATTTGAAGCTGAAAAATTGCTACCACCAGAATGCGACTACTTGCAGCTAACAGTCAAACATATTTTGCGAATAACAGAACTTTCCGCAATTTTTTGAATCGTATTGGAAGTTCTACGTTCATTCTTATAGTTCTATTGTTCAATTGTTGGTCACCTTTAAAGTGTCAACCCTTTAAATTGTATTAACTCTTTCAAACCTCGTGATTCTAATTGGTTTTCCAAGTTTACACGCATTTGACCATTAATTACAGTGTTCTACGAATGCCGAGTTAACAACTTAAAATTTTTTGTTTTAAAGTGAATTTTTCTACGTACACAATCATAATTATACAAATTTATTTTAAAGAATCTACGCTATAGAGTATAGGCATTGGCTTTAATACTATTATTATTATTATTTGTTTTATCGTCTAAAAATGAAATAGGTAAAAAATGGTCAAGTAAAATTCTAGTTTAAAAAAAAGAAAAGAAAATGATTCTCTGAAGATTATTTTCTCTCAACATACATCAAAATAACTTACTTCTTTTATTCATTCATTGACAGCTCCATATTTGTCGATTTGATCATCAACACATCTTGTTTAACTTTGTCCTTACACACCACATACTAGTACACCATGTTTTATAAACTACCTACAAGTCATCCAGTCGCAACGTCAAACAAAACTGCAGGACACCGGAGCACTTAGAAGTACAAACAACAAAAGAGATTCAAACATAAAATATCGCTATACCCTGGCGATAAGCGCCTGTAAATCGTGCTCAGAGTTGATTCTCGAAGTGAACTCTATCAAAGCCGGATCGATTCCGGAGGCAAATCCGGGGCAAGTAAACATATTGTCGCCAATATATTTTTTAATTAATTAATTTTGTTCATTTATTTATTATTCTTAATTATTCATTTATTTATTTGTACTGCTAAAAGGGAAACAAGTTAGAAAAGAATATTTTTGAATTAACCTTCTGGCAGGAAAGACTTAAGAAAGGTAATCGGTAAAGATTTTTATTTTTGGCAATATATTTTAAACTAAGTCACTTTTTTATTTCTTCATCGACACCATCATACTTTGTCGATTTGATCATCAACACATCTTGTTTAACTTTGTGCTTATACACCACATACAAGAACACCCGATTTTATAAACTACCTGCATGTCAGCTAGTCTCAACGTCAAACAAAACTGCAGGACACAGGAGCACTTAGAAGTACAAACAACAAAAGAGATCCAAACATAAAATATCGCCATACCCTGGCGATAAGCGCCTGTAAATCGTGCTCAGAGTTGATTCTCGAAGTGAACGCTTACAAAGCCGGATCGATTTCGGAGGCAAAATCCGGGGCAAGTAAACATATTGTCGCCAATATATTTTTTAATTAATTAATTTTGTTCATTTATTTATTATTCTTAATTATTCATTTATTTATTTGTACTGCTAAAAGGGAAACAAGTTATAAAATGAATATTTTCAAATTTATTTCTTGCAGGAAAGACTTAAGAAAGGTATTCGGTAAAGATTTTTATTTTTGCAATCTTTTTCAAACTAAGTGGTTTTTTTTTATTCCTTCATTGACGGTATCATACTTTGTCGATTTGATCATCAACACATCTTGTTTAACTTTGTCCTTACACACCACATATACTAGAACACCCAATTTTATAAACTTCCCGCTATTCATCCAGTCTCAACGTTGAACAAAACTGCAGGACACCGAAGCACTTAGAAGTACAAACAACAAAAGAGATTCAAACATAAAATATCGCGATACCCTTGGAGATAAGCGCCTGTAAATCGTGCTCAGAGTTGATTCTCGAAGTGAACTCTCGCAAAGCCGGATCGATTCCGGAGGCAAAATCCGGGCCAAGTAAACATATTGTCGTCAATATATACGGACGCTGCCATCGACCGGACAGTACAAGAAACAAATATTCCCCCGGGGAGGCGACAGATATTGGACACTGTGAGCTGACTTTTATGGACAGGAGAGTTAAGTATTGACATTTTAGGCAAGCGTGTCCATTTTGGTTCTATTTGTTCGGAGGAAAAGGAGAAAGGGAACCTCATTTTTCCTTACTTTATATAAATTCCATTTCATATCGAATGCTCTTGAGGAGATTTTATGATGGGCTTTGACACAGAGAAATACCGTGATTTTCTTCTTCTTCTTTCTTTATTTTTTCTTAAGGATGGTATTCGGAAAATTGGAATAAAGCTGTTCGTACAAGTTAGCTATAAACATATTTGTTTCAGTTTCTGTTCTGAGAAAATTATACCACAGAAGTTATTGTTGTTGTTACTTATGCTACTGTGGGCATAAGTAACAACAACATGCTACTATGGGCCCGCTATTATGGGCTACTATTTATGCCACTATGAGCTACTCTTAATGCTACTATGAGCCCGAGTAGATGAATCTACTCGATTTGATTCAGAACAGGTTCCGCTTCCGTTTTTACGATCACCATTAAGGTGGAAGTCCGTTTTAGGTCAATAAGGACCCGTTTATAGGGTAGGTAGCCAATCACAATATACATTCACATGAAGAAAGGAGAAGAACAGGAGAAAGAGAAAGTACATTCATGCTCCTACAGGGGATTAGAACGTCCTCATCCCACAAGACATGGTGGCCAGCAGCATAAAAGTGTTTAGAATAAAGTGATACCACTGTTTAGCCGTTTTAAGCTAATTTTCGATATGCGGAAGATGAAGAGATTGTGTGTGTAAAATAATGGTGAGGAAAACCGGTTTGCTTTGCCGGTTTCAGTTAGTGGCATTGTGCCAAAATATAAGAAATTCTCATCTTTCAAATCATACTTAAATGCATTCGGTCAGACTTAGGCGTCTTGTTATTATAGCCAGACTATAAATGATCGTTGGAAAAATAAAAAAATAGTGTTGAGAAGTTTAGTTTTCCTCTCAATTTATGCTGTTTTAGTGTCTAAGCTCAATCTGTTCTACAAAAGTTTTTCTGTGTATGAGGTTGAACTTGTTTAAAACTCGTCTCGTTACTCAATAGTCTCCCTGCCTTTTTCTAACAGAAGTGAAAGATAAAAGGAACACTTTTATTTTATCAATAAGAAAGGCAGACTAGCTTTAAAAAATCGAGCACTTTTAGAAAGTGTATTGGGACAACTCATGCTTGAAATTCGGCATGGATCAAGGGTTGAATGAGCACATCACTTCTCCCGTGCTAGCGATCCTTAAGCTTCGTGCTAAAATTTCTTTTATTTGGGGGCGGGGCTACCCCCCTTAATACTAATAGGAATTTTCACTATTGCCATTTGTAGTTAGTTACTAAATGTGGTTTAACTTGAGATTCAAAACAATAATATAAGGTGGTCAGAGAACTACCTCTTTTTGTCAAAATTACTTTTTTAAGAGTTTGGGAAGTCTTACAAATTGTATTTTTTTATGATCAAAATAGTCTTATGTAGTAGTCATCTCATTGTCCTTTGTTTTAGAACTTTGATTTGCTTTTTTTTATTTAGAGAATATATATTTGAATTTTATGCTTTTTTATATTTCTCTTTGTATTATTGCTAAAAACATATTCATTTACATAAAAGAAATAAAATATTCAGTTTTATGACTCAGAAGCTAAAAAACGTTTCTTAACCTCTTCCTAACACGTTAATTAAAAATTGCTTCGAAAAACAAAAGAGGAATCCGTAAAAGAGTTGTTTTAATACAATTCCATGGGTTATAAATGTATAGGTTTACATTTTTCATGGAGACATCTGACCTCAATGACGGTTCTACTTCATATTTTTTCCTTAAATATATATTTTTTTCTTATCAAATTCTGTGAAATTGTATTGATTATTGCAGTCTTTCATATGTTCAAAGTAAAATCTAACGGAGGATATAATAAACAACCAGCAGTTAACTTTATTTTTGAAATTTATTTATGTCTTTTTTTTTTTTTTTCAAATTCGGCAGGCATTTTTTGGTTTTTATGCTTGATTTTTTTTTTATTATACGTGACAAAAAACTTTAATACTTATATGCAAAACAGGAGTTAAATATTACTTTTTGAAAAACTTCATTTCTTTCTATAATGAAACTAAAGAACTCTTGTGTAATTAAATTTTGTTTTAATTGGCGGTGTCTACAGCAGTAAATAAAATAATTATCCTCCTAATACCAAAAAATCCTACAAAGTGACCCTAATTCACCAAACTAAGCTCTCATTTTTTAGAAATATTTTGTAAACATTTAACGCACTGATTTAAAATTTACTTGTTACTACCTTTTTCATCACTCGTAATCTCAATTTTTATATTTCAATATTCATAAATGCTTTTAATTTAAATGCGAATTTTTTCTCCCAATAAATGGAATCTTTTGATTAAAAGTATGAAGTTGAAGGGGGGGGGAATGGGGTTTTTCATTAGCTTGAAATTTATGTCTTCGCTTTTTATGCTTCTGCGACATTCCATTTAAAGCCGAAAATAATGAACGTTTCCTGCACTTCTTTTTTTTTATCACAAATTTTAATCCATCCAGTTTTTACAGCGCATTGTTTGGTAAAACTAGGGATGTTTTTTGTTTTTATGAAAAAAAAATGGAAAAGATTAGCTTCTTTGTGCTTTTTTTTTTAACATCCGGAGAATATTTTAGTTCATAATAAAAACACATGCATAGTTAGCTTTAGTAACTTTTTAAATTATCTTTTTTAAAATTTTATATGAGTTTCGAAAGATATTTTTACAATGAAACTAGTTACTCTCTTAGTACTTTAATTTGTACTAAATTTCTCGTAAGGCTGAACACTTTTAAACTACTGTTTTCAGTTTTTCTCCATTCTACTATTTTTATCTGTTATTTTTTTCAACTCATTTTCTAAGTAATTGAAAGGAAGAATTTTGTATAAATTAAAGTATGTTTTTAAATTTAAATGTGCGTAAAATTATGCGTAAAATTATGTATTGAATATAAGAGGACATTTTAGGAGAGTATATTCAAAGTTGTAGTTATTCAATTTTCGTTAATAGGTCTAACAATTTGAGCTATGAATATTTAAAATTATTTGATGGTAGCAAAATACTGAACTAAGTGGTTCCCGAATGAATAGTAAAAACGTTGGTCATTTTATTGCTATTTTGTTTTAAAGAGTAATAAAGATACATTAATATTCAATTCATAGAATAAGAGATGTAGAATTAGGGAATAATGTAATTATTTTCTTAAAATTGTAAATGTTTTAAGCCATTTTATATTCTTTTAAGATGATGAAAATTTTTAAGTTTTGAAGTCAAATTAAGAGAGGCGATGGTGAGCCCTCATAACGAGAACAATTTAGATATTACTTATTTCATTTGTTTTATTGAAGATTTTTAAAACTTCCCATTTTTCATACTGTATTACTTTTATTGTGTTAGATTATTTTTATTATTTAATACTGCATGTATTGGATTTTTTTTCACTATATACTTTTATTACATTCATACAGTTGTCTCTAGTTTGTTATTAATAACTTAAATGAGCGATTTTTCTACCGTTAGTTACACCTGTATTATTATTTTCTTCGAGGGATCAGCATTTTCTTGTGGCAGATTGCGGCAATATAGGAACTTATCCATTTCCTATTTAAACGTGAATTGACAATAGGAAAAATACCACTGAGTTAATCGCGCATCATCTTTACGTTTATCCATCCAAGTGTACAAAATATTTGAGTATTTTTATACAGTGAACTCTCACTTATACGCCGCCTCATTTATGTGCCTTTTTCACTTATACGACGATTTTAAATAGTCCCAGCACATTCCAGAGCAAAATAATGATAGTATCATTCGTTTATGCGTCGCTCGAAAGATAAATATTTCACTTATGCACCGAATTTTCCCTAAAATATAAAAAAAAATGAATTTTCTTTTAAAAAATGATCATTTTTCTTTACTTTCCTCTTTAATCTTATGCCTCTATTACTCACAGAAGGCATTTTTTCAGCTTAAACTAGAGTTCGGAGAGGGTCAATTATCGATTATGCATCGTTTTAAAGGGAACGGTTTATAGTTAGGTATACTACAATTTTTGTTTTCTCTTTTTAATCATTGTAGTTACGTTACAGTAATTGCCAAACCGTAGTAAAATGTCCCTTTTCTATAGAACAATTCTTATTCATTCTATCATTAGAAACTATGTTGCGTTTTAGTCCTTCAAATAGGCTTATTCACTTATACGTCTCTCTCACTTATGCCCCTTTTTCTGTTGGTCCCTTGGGCCGGCGCATAAGTGAGAGTTCACTGTAGTTTTACTACTGAATTTTTACCAAATATTTTTTCTATCGCAAACTTTTCCTGTGATAGTCATGAATTTAAAACCAACACTTTACCACATTTTAGCGTTACATAATCAATCAAATTAAAATTTATTTTTCGTTTTAATTATTCTTTAAGTCAAAACACCAAAGAGGAAATTTTAATCAGTGCGTACAAAAAGCGATAGTTAGCCAGCCTGAAATTCATCGCTCGCCTCGCATGCTTGAGTTGTGATCAATGGAATTTATTTGCATAATGCAACGATTAAATTGTAAAAAGCTATGGAAGTAAAAAGTGACTTAATTTCCTTTCGTTCTTCCTTGAAATGGTATTTTTTTCAAACTGGGTTTTTTAAATATCGGTAAGTTCAATTAAGAAAATTGATGAAATATCAGTTTTTTTTTTTTTAATTCGTGGTTTTGAATCACTTATTCGGTTTTCGTATGCGTGCTTAATGACGCAAAACTTCCACACCTTCATCACATTTTTAAAGTTTTCCTGCATACATTTAGTGAAGCAAATTAATTTGCTAAAGTGCGTTTGTATTGCGATATCTATAGAATGAATAAGATATTAGGCCACTGAAAAAGTTTTTTTTTTTAAATCTTTTTTGTTCGTGTATTTCGCTAAAAATTGAAAATATTTTGTATTTATTTTTTCCATTAATATCTTTAATGATAAATTTTTCTTCAGTATACAAACCCGTGTACTTTTATCGCTTTATTCATTTTTTCCATTAATATCTTTAATGATACATTTTTCTTCAGTGTACAAACCTGTGTACTTTTATCGCTTTAAAAAAATATTTACAGAATTATAAATTATGAAAGTTCAAAGAAAAGTTCTTCAGGATTTCTTTGCGTCAAATAAAAACTTGGAGCAAAAAATAAGGTGTACTGTAAATAAGGCGTTTAGTACCAAAACCAGCTCCTTCCATAAGTTTCTTTCGTTTTCTTTTTTTTTGTAATCTGATACTTCTTGATACATCATGTCATGCTACAAAGAAATTTAAAACAAATCTTTCACAATCAAGTCGAAAACCGATGCCAAAAGCCGGTATTATTTCAAAAACTTCAGCTCAATTCGTGCTTTTATTGACTAATAAGAAAAACAAGCAAGGGGCAAAATCAGCAACATTATTGTAATACATTTCTTAGTTAACTCACGTTTTTAATTGTACGAAAATAAAAATACTGAGAGATACCACATGAATATATTGCAATTTGAAAGAAAATTGAAAACAAAAGAGGGGTAAATTGTTTCAAAACCATCTCAATGCAAGTTATTTTTATTTCTCAATAATTATAAAGTACTGGTAATGTAAAGAAAAGGAAATCACTACACTAAGGTCATTCAATTAAATTCAATCCATTAGTAAAAAATATTGGGCAGAACGTTTACAATTTTTGTCTCTCCTGTAAAATAAAAAAAAAAGGATTGAGCTGGTTTTGATACTAAACGTCTCAAGTATTTTGCTAAGACCTATTGTTGAGAAAGTTAAATTAAACTGAATCACTTTTAAACTGAAACATAAGGGCTATCTTTTCACATTAACAAGACCTAATTTCTCAATTCATTTTCAACGAAGTTTCCTGTTTTGATGTCTCTCTCTGCTTGTAGTACAGTCGAACCTGTTTATCTCGTATCTGCTTATCTCTAAAACCTCTCTACGTCGAAATGTTTCAATTTCCTTGCTTTTACAGCACAAATTTAATGTTTTTTCTCATGTTTATCTTGAATGATTTTTCCCTAAAACCTCTATGTCACGAATTTTTACGACTCTCATTTTTGAATTCCATTATCGCAGGGACCGCGCTAAGGATTTTAAGTTGTTCGCCAGTAAATTAGCCAAATTTCAAAAGTCTTAGCCAAACTTCGAGAGTTTAGTCAAAGATATTTAATTGTTTGCTTTTTTTTAATGTAATAAGTATATTTTTCCCCCAAGTGAAAATTTCTAACAATTTTCCATTCGCCAATACTTTAGCCAAATCAGAATTTTTTTCGCCGAATTTTCTATTTTATCGCATTTGGCGAGGTGGCGAACGTTTAGCGCGGTCCCTCAGCCACCTTTATCAATGGTAAGACTTGGAGACAAAAATCATCTTTTGCCTAATCATTCAAAGACTATGTTCGTATTTAAAGGTATGCATTAACTTGCTACCGATATTGTCGTCACAATTAGTAAAGCGTGGACTCACAACATGTCGTACAGTAAAATAATCAACAATATCAATGCAAACCAATCTATTAAGTATTTGACTTTGTTCCAATTGCTTATTTTTGTAAATTTTATCACAACCTCTATATCTCGAAACCTCCGTATCTCGAATTTTTCTTCCGTCCCGTGAAATTCGAGATAGCCAAGTTTGACTGTATATCTTTGTTTTTCTCGAGGTGGTCAAACATGGTGGCAAAAAATATCCAGCATTTCAGCCAAGATGAATCCTTTTGAGATCCACTATTCATTCAAGTTGGACATTTACTCGAATATAAGTAAGTTGTCGAGTCTCGCTCTCAGACGATTTGACTCACATTTCAACTGTAGATATGCAAGCTGTGTGACAGATGCACCGAGGCGATCTTCCGTCGAACTAGAAGGAAATTTGTCGTCAACTTAGAACAGAGGCTTCAAGAGGATTTTGTTTTTTGAGCGGATGGAGCCTAGAAACAAATTTTCTTCCTCGGAAAGTGTTTCGTTGTGCCGAATTGCAAAATATCGAAGACGCTTTGTTTGGTGTTTGTAGTAAGAAATGTTTAAAAGGAATTGGTACACCTTAGTATATTAGCAAATCAATTCCGTGTTCTAGTGCAAATCCTCAAATGAGATTGGAACGTTTTTACATATAAATTTATTGTTCAATTATTATTTAACTGGTGGAAACTTTGTTTTGAAAATTAATACTTTTGTGTTCGTCCAGCTTATAAAACGTGGAAACTTCTATCACAGTTTTCTTTATTATATTTTTATAGAAGGTTCGTTTATTCGGCTATTGCTTGAGGTCTAATTTTAATACCTTGATTCAAAAAATTGATTAATCCAATTTTAGTGCGCAACTTTTGACTGTTGGCTACTTTCGCTTGAGTAATGATGATCAAGACTTATGACCGTAACCTCTTTGGGAAAAAACTAAAAAATCCCATAAAAGTTAAATAGAGCGTCTGTCTATAATTAATGACCCTATGCAGTACCAGACTATGACACTGTAGTGTTTCTACCATGCTATAGTGCATAGCACTCACCTATTACTTGTTATTGTTTTAATACGAATCTTTAAAACTTACCTTGAATCCGACATTTTTCTAAATTATTAGGTGTGAACTAGCACATAAATTTGAAACTTACATAGTCTACAAGCAATAAAAGACATTTTTTTTCACTTTGTACCATCATCCATCATCAACAAAGAATACTTTTCATTCAAAATTCTTCAAACAATAGTTTTAATTTAAAACTTTTATGTCAAAACTCAAAGCCTCCTGCAAACTCAGCATTAAGTCTTTCCATATTATGTATATTTTTGTGAGTCTTGATTCTTTATGTTTTGGGGGTAATCTTCGAACTCATTACGTTTGCTATTAGAGACATTCAAACGTATTATCCACCGACTGATCCATTAGTAAAATTATCCTAACTCTTTCGCAACGAAACAGATGAAAATTTAATGCACTTTTAAGCAAGTATTAATTTGAAACTTCTGTTAACAAAAGCTTGGATGGCTTCATTAACATCCGCGGTTCTCCTGTTTCCCGTTTTATTATACTAGCTAACAACGAAGTTGCTACTTTTGAAAATCTGGAATAACCTTATTCCCCATTCAAAATCAAAAGCCTTGCCGATGAAAGGGGCTTTCAACTTCTCCAGTTTCCACGTTCTCCGATTTCCTTAATCGGTTTAAAACTGGGATTAAATTTTAACCCTCCCTTTTGTCAAACCTTCCTTCAAGTCCTAAGACACCCTATACTCCTCATAAAGATTTTCTCACCACTTTCTTCCGCCCAGAATTTTCGAGATTCATGTTTCTGTTTCCTTTTAAACGCGGGCATTTCCTCGGCGGAAGAATTTCATGGGGACTTGATTCCTCCGCGCCCCACTGTTGTTGGAAAGTGGCTTCGTTATGGAAACGCGGTGCTTCGTCTTCTGATGGGGGGATGCGCATTAATCTGAATTAAATCTGTAGCGAGTGTCATTTGTTTGTATTTAATGCAATAAGTACGTTTGTTACGTCGTTTCGAATAATTTGCATTTCGTGATTTTACTCCTTTTCGGAGATTGATGTGTTTTTCGCTGGAGTTATTCGAGATTTGTTCGTCACTGTGACTTTAGCTGTTTGATTGTGTTCTGTTAATGCGTAATCGATTTTCATTTCGCTTAAATTTCAAATGGATCTATGAAAATGAAATTTACGTCTTGTAATAATGTTTGAACAGATATTAATTTACGTCGCTCTGATGAAAACTGACTTGACGTCTTTCTTGTGTTAATGAGTTTATTCCTTTATAATTAATTCGGTTTAAAATTACGCAAAACGCTTTTTCGCATAAAGTTACACTTAAGATATTTTGAAAGATATTTAACTCAATGTTATTAAAATTTTCAGATTTTTATGTAAATGCGTATTTATATGTTCTGAGAGTAATTTTTTATTCAAAAAAAAAAAAAAAAAAGATAAATCAAAACTTCTTTGCTCTGTGTTGATGCAATATGGACTTTATGCCCAATGGTCAATGTCTGAAGTTTCTAATCATTTTTTACTGTTTTGAAGAATTAAGTTTTATTATTTCTTAACCAGCAAAAATGTTCCTTTTAAAGCTTGATATTTTTCGAAATTCACTTGCGAAACTTATCCTTGTTCTAAGAAAAAAAATATTTAAAAAAATCCTTCTACAATTTCCATTTACTGCTAATTTGACATAAAACATCGAATTATTATTATCAATAATAATAACATTTATCTCGTTTGATTAAGTATCGACAAAAAATAGTATTTTACTCTGATGTTGGTTAAAATCTAATTTAAAATTCTGCTTATTATTCCCAATTGAACACTGCTAAACGATGCACTAAACGACATTATAATTTTACTAACATAAGAAAACATCTCAACTTTTACAAATAATTGCTTCTGAAAAGATCAAGACATTAAATTGTATTTTAAATGATCTTCGTCATAAAATACATTGGTAAATAAACTAAAATTAGCATTTATTTGAGAACAAGCGCTTTATATAATAAGAAAATTAAGTTTTCATGATAAAATCTCGAAGCTTTATTATCGCTCCATCGCGTGAAAGTTCATCTCGCCAAATGGAATGTTCCGGAACAAATTTATTAAACCAAACCATTATTTCACTTCACTTTTATTCAGAGCTCTCAAACATGAATGATTAATTACCAATGCCGGGAACACTTGCTGGGCAGAAAGACACGTTCAAGGAACTTTCCTTTTTTTTGCCGGAGCCTTAAATCCGGGCTTTTCTTTTTCACTATAGAAAAAGGGTAGGGTGGGTGTATTCGTTCCTTGTTCAATAAGCAAGTACCGGATACTCCTGGGAAATTAGCTCACTTGCCGTCTTCCGGTTGTTCGGAGGTTTTCAGATGAACGGTGTACAGTCTGATGACAAAAATACTCTTCATATGTTACATTAATTATGATGCTGAGCTGTGAGCTCTTTTTTTTTTCTCTATCAGCGATCGATCATGTGGGCTTTAGCAACTAAAACAAAGGCTCTTTGGAGTATGACTGATGCAACTATATATATTGGATTACTTGTGCACAATCTTAAAGGTCTTTCCTCTACAAGGTATACATCGTTTGATATGACTAAAAAAATTTTACAATTTAGCATGTCTCTGTTGTCAGTTACTACAAAACACTGGCCTTGACGTTCGGTAACGTTTGTCTTATGCGTATCTGGAATTAGGGTTGGATCAGGAAGAGTCATAAACTAAACATATTCTTCACATGTTACATTAATTATGATTCTGAGCTGTGGGCTCTTTTTTTTTCAATCAGCGATCGATCATGTGGGCTTTGGCAACTAAAACAAAGACTCTTTGGAGTGGGGCTGATACAACTATATATATTGGATTACATGTGCTCAAACTTAAGGTTGTTTTTTCTAGAGGTATATATTCTTTAACATCACTAAAAAATATTGTACAATTTAGTATATCTCTGTTGTCAGTTACTCCAAAACACCGACTGTTGCTTTGACGTTTGGTAAACTTGGTTTGTCTTCTACATATGTGAAATTAGGGTTTGATGAAGAAGAGCACTTTAAATCAAGCATATTCTTCACATGTTACATTAATTATGATGCTGAGCTGTGGGCTCTTTTTTTTTTCTCACAGCGATCAATCATATGGGCTATGGTAACTAAAACTAAGGCTCTTTGGAGTGAAGCTAGTACAACTTTATACATTGTATTACTTGTGCTCAATCTTAAGGTTGTTTCTTCTGGCAGGTATTTATCCCTTAAAACTTCACTATAAAGATTGTACAAATTAGATGCCTTTGTTTTCAGCTATTATAAATCCTTGGTTGTTGCATTGGCGATTGATGAACTTAGTCTAACGCATCTCTGAAAGTAGGATTTGATAAGAAACAGCCATTTTATGTTTTCATAAGAAATAAATGCAACCAAGACTTACAAAGACTTAACTATTTTTCAAAGTGTGGAAAACCTTTCATTTGCTTTGAGCTATATTCATGGCTATCTAATAATTAATTTTGAAGGTGAAACACACATGGTAACAAGAGGATAATTTTTCATCATTATGCTCCAATATGCATCAGAGCATTTTAGTGGAAACAAAATGACAGTGCTTTAAAGACCTTGTTTATAAAATGTGGTATGTATTACTTTAGAACTTAATCCAATTATGCCTAAGTTTTTTTTAACAATTTTTTTTCAATTTTTGTCTGCTTAAAACTCTTACTTGGAATGGTTTGTACACATTTTAGGCTTAAAATAGTTCGCCGTTGCCATATTTATTAAGTTATTTAACGTCCTGTTTATGGGATATTTTGCAGATATGTGAGCAAAATACGACCTTACTTGACTTTACTTCTGCAAATTAACATTACAGAAGGCATCTGTGATCAATTTTAAGCAAATCATGTTAAAATAGTTTAATTTTATGAAAAATAAGTTCGCAAAAAAAACTTACTTTCTGTGGTTACCCATGCTGGATCGTTGCTTGACTGATTCGTCTGAAAATAGCTGTCAATAAATAAACTCTGATGTCCAACTAGTGGCTCTAACTGGTTTTCTCAAGAAGAAGGACTATTTAACTTGTGAAAAACAGCTTTAGTAAAATGATATACCCATTACAGGTTTTTGTATGCAGTAACTAACAAGCGTCCCGTTTTTAGGCTACTGGGCATAAATGGGTTAAATTATTTGATTCGGTAGCATTTTTCTAATCAGTGTTCGACATAGTGGCCTTTACGTCCACTCTCCAATGTAATACTAAAACCTAACCAATAGGTAGATATGAAGAAAAGCGCGTGTTAGAAGCATAGAACGTTTAAAAATCCACAATGAGGTTGCATTATTCCTAGTACTTCCCGTTCACAGATTGCTCCGTATAACTGCGTCCTTTTGTGATTTTTTTAAAAATTATTCTCCATCTGAATCATATCAACAATACATTTGCTTTGCCACTCTCTTTCCTTAAGAAAAAATTACATTACTTTATATTTTAAAATTCAATTTAAACATTAACTCTTTTAATAGCATTTCCTTGTAATTGCCTTTATAACGAAAATAACTTAATTATTGCCTTGAATTTTGCGCTTGTTTTCTTTTTTTCCTAGCTCAATGCAAAATATCTATGTTTTTTACAAATTTGAATTTTAAAAATTCGATTTATTTTCTTACATGAACTGGAACCATTTGCGATAAAAATATTAAGTCTTTTTGCTTATGCTATGCTATTTTTTGAGTTTTTTTCTGCATTAGTTCTCCAATAGTGAATTTCTATTTTTTCATATTGTCTTTAAGTCTTTCATTACCCGTTTTTATGCTTTTATCGCCACTTGACCAATTACACCCCTTTCACACCTTTTAATACCAGCGATGAAAATAAAGTATGATTTCTATTTCAGAATGATAAATATTTGACAAAATAAAACAAAATGATGATTATGGAGGACTTTTTTCACAGCGAAACCTTTATCACATAATCGATAATGAGTTAGCTGGTGTAAAAAGAAAAAAAAGAGCTTAATGAAAAGTGCCAAAAGCCTAATCTTCCGTGATTTTAAATCTCTTGTCTAAAAGATTTAGTAACATAACTTTTTAGTTTTTTCCTCGCAAAGAATTTGAAGAGATTGCTTGTTATGGTGGGAAGGATTATCTATCATCCAGTACCTCGAATAGAAGTGTGTAAAAAATTAATATAAAAGTAGGATTATATTCTCTAACAAAGGCGCGGCAGTAAAGAGATTAAAAACGACTTTACCTGAGGTAGGTTTTCCTTTTCATAAGTAAATCTTTCGCACTAATTAGTCGGCATTAAACAGAACTTCTATATTAAAAAACTTGTTGGAGATAAATCCCTACATTCTTACAAAATTGTCATTTCGTCTTGTCTGTTTTACGTCTCCGTTTTGTAGTATTTGATTAACATGAAAAGCTGATTCCATAAGAAGTTTCTCATTGAATTTCGGGAGGTAGAAGACGTCATTAATTTAGGACTCAGTAACATTGGTAGCAAGAGTCCGACAAAATTTGGCTTGTTGGTCGTACGACATCATTGCTGTTACTGAAAATAGATACGCAGATGCTTGATGATAGCAAGATTTGCTTATTCAGAGTAAGACACTGAAAAATTTTTGATTGCTTGTTGTGCTGTTGCTTGTGGATAGGTTCTTGCTTGTTTCTTGTAAGATTTGCCTAACATAAAGAGCTGACTCCCCATAAGAAGTTTTCCATTGGATTTCGGGAGGTGGAAGAAGTCATTAATTTAGAACTCAGTAACATTGGTAGCAAGAGTGAAAAAAATTTGCTTGTTTGTCGTACGACATGATTGCTGTTAATGAGAATAAATACGCAGATACTTGGTAATAGTAGGATTTGCTTATTCAGAGTAAGAGACTGACAGCTTTTTGATTGCTTGTTGTGCTGTTGCTTGTAGATAGGTTCTTGCTTGCTTCTTGTTCGACTTGCTTGTTACATTATTCTTGATAGCTTGTTGCAAGACGTGGTTGTTGACAAGTTCTTCAATTCTTGTTGTAAGAATTACTTGTTAATGGTGAAATTTTAATACATTGTTAGAATCTGAATGATATTTCTTGTTTGCATGTGGTAAAATGTTCCAGCTGTTATTAAGACTCTTAGGACCCTGCTCCACATCAGCGGAAAACGCGACCGAAACCGAAGGCAGAAACCGAAAATCCGGGTACTCTCCATAGGAACACTATTTAATCCATTTTACGTTTCTGCTTTACGTCAATGTGGAGCAGGGCCCTTACACATACTTAAAAAAAGTTAATATTCTAATTTATAAAATTGCAAGGACATTAATTTAAAGAAAGCTATAAATAAGAACGTGAAAAAAGTTTACTTACCTGATAATAGACTTGCATACAAGAAGAAAAGTGATGGTACTTAATTGTTTGTAGTAACAATTAAGTAATTGTTTGTAGTGATAGGTACTTAATTATTTGTAGTACAGTTTAGTTGTAATAACACACCAACATTCACTCTGAGGTGTAATTCGATTGCTGATTATATGAACTTAAACTATAGTTGCTTCCAAATAGTAAATACTCTGATAGGTGCTTACATACTAATGGTAAGAGTTTATAGATACTATATTTCTGGTTGTTAGACTTACCATCCTATTTACTTGCCGTCAGGATGGTTTTGCAATGGAGCAGCTCTGTCAGAGGAAAAAATCGGCATTTGTGCTTGTAGAACTGTTTGAAAATATAATGAAAATATAGAATCGAAGTAGTAACAAATTTAATTCGTCGCGCATAGACTGATAAGCATTTGCTTAATGCTTTATGAATTAGTTAACAAAAAACAGACGTACAATATATTTCATGCATTCGTTTACCGTTACATTACAAAGAAATTCTTCAACATAACAAACGAAAAAAAAAGAAGCGATTTCCTTTTTTAAAGGCCATATTCGTGCTTAGCATGTCAAATTAATAAACAAATCAACACCTTTTCTTTTGAGATACGAATTGTTGTTTAGTGTAACAACCCAGAGAAACAAATTAATAAACTATAAACTACCGCTGTCACATGTCATCATGTGCAAGAAATTGTCTGAGAAACTCATCACTATCTTCAATATTTCTTCAGTCCAGTCGTACCTTCCATGTATATAAATGAACGCCGCCATCCCAAGCCAGTTGAAACTTATTCATGATCAACAAGTTAACAGGATCGGGGGAAGCCTGCTGCACTGCGAACAATCGCCACACGTTTCGACTCCGGCCTTTTTAATTGGGTCTTATCTTGAACCATTGCCATTAATCAACCTGTCTGACTTCACACTTACCGATTGAAAAAGCAAGTTTCGCGGGCCCAAATTATCTAAGCATCCTGGTCGGAAGAAAATGTCTTCGACTTTTTTTTGTTTTTTCATTATTTGCTTCTTTCGAATGTTATCGGTCTGAAGAGTTCCTTCAGGCCATAAGCGACCTTCGTGGATTTTGTTTTTAATTCAAAACTTTGGAATGCATTTGAAATATGATGAATGCGTATAAGATAGTGTTTCAGCAGTAATGCATAAATCATGTTTTCACGCGAATAAAATTTTTATTTGAAATTTGAGGTATACTTTTTAAAACATTTAATAACAGTATTTTAACACTAGAATGTAACATTTCCTTTTTTCATTTATTGATTGATTGATTTATTGGAAATATAAATTTATCACGTATAATATTACAAATATTATGGAAAAGGTATCATGGAAAATATATTTCAATGAATAAACGAAAATACTACAATTATTACGAACAAGTTTTTACTGAACATATTAAGGGTTAAAAGACGGCTGCTTTTAAGCGATGAAATTTATTCACCGTGGGAACTTTTGAAAAATATATCTGGTACTTTAATGTATGCTACTTTCTTAACGCAATTTATGCACGATTGTTTAAGAGAAAATATGAGTACCAATTATTTGCTTAGAGTGTGAAGCCAATAAATTACAAATTAATAAGTTCTCTCTCTCTCTCTTTTTTTCGCTGTCTCTTCTTTTGTCGAGAAAAGCATGCTTGATATGTGTTCCAAGCTTTGTAAGTTGTTAACTTACAAAGAAAACCATACGAATATGTGTTATTGGTAACATTATTCTATGTTACTAAAAGACAATTTGTATTTTGTTATGTAATTCTCTATTTTTTGTTTAAATTAGAATGCTATAAAAATCGGCGAATCGAGTTGCGTTTCAGTAAAAAGATGCATACATTTTATATCGGATTTTTCATTTATTTATGCAGCATTATTGTTGTTATTATTATTATTTTCTTTTTTTTTTTTTTTTTTTTTTGCTTCTTTAAAAATAATAATTTAAAAAAATAAGAGAAAATGTTTGCATTTACATTTGATAATCGAGTTTCATTATTTTTTTTAGAATTCTTTATCAAAAGTTGGCTTAAATAAGTTTCTTGAAAAAAAATATATATATACATTTTTCTTTCTTGAAAATTCTAGATTATTACCCTAAAAGTTTTTGCCACAAATTAAAACTTTTTCTTGGAAGCCAAGAAAAGAAATGCTAAAATGAGTTTTAGGATGCTGATTAATTTCTCCTTGTATTTGCTAGACAAAAAAATCAGGAATCATTGTTGAAAACATGCTTTTTGTCATTCAAAGCATATTAAAATTATTTTCCCAGACATGATATATGCTTAATTACTTTTTTAGAACTCAATTTTTTTTCTTGAAGACGCAACCTGCTTTCTGTCTACAAAAGATACATTCACCTCCAATTCTCCTGCTCATAAGAAATTACTCTCCAATCTGTTTGGTCCCCAAAAAACGTGAGTCTTCTAATTAAACGTAGTCAATAAAGTTACTGTCAGCCCGAATAGTGTCTATTATTTGAAAGGGCCTCTTTGTCTGCTGCTCTCCACGAGGCTGATTGCGTTTCGGAATAATAATAAAAAAAAAAGTGAGTGAGGGAAATAAAAAAAAAAGAAGTCTTCCAGGTCTTCACGACAAAAGTCAAAGGAATCGTAAAAGAAATTGGTTTCATTGTCGTGGTTGCGAGAAGTACACCGAAAGTACCTTGTGTGGTTGAGCAAGAGGATGATGAACTGCTTCTCATCAGCGTCCGAGTCACAATTGTGAGGTTCTCTCGTGGAGAGGTTTAATGAGTCTAAGAATTTGTCTGTAATGAAAGCAGAATATTTTGAATTTCACTCGTTCGGTATTTTTCGTAACAAGAGGTTAGTTTTGAAACTTATCAATGGCCTGGCCAACATTTCTTCGTTTCCTATTTTGCTATCAAGTGAACTACAAAGAGTAATGCATGTTTCTTTTCACGGAATTCAGTTAAAGAGGTCTTCAAAACAAGCTTTATGCACAATTAGAGTTGTTTCGTGTCATAGTTAATAATCATTATGAAAATAAGATTTGCCATTGCTTCGAGAGGTTGGACTTATAAATTAAATATATAAGACAACATAAAAAATATTTACTACACAAAGAGAGGAAATAATTCCCAAAGATTCGGCGGAAATCGAATCCATGACCTCCAGCACTCGAAGCGCAGCTTTTGCCACAGAGCCACGGAGGCCCAACAATTGTAGTTCTTGTTGTATTCATGAATTATAGCAACGTTATATATATATATATATATATATATATATATATATATATATATATATATATATATTTTTTTTTTTTTTTTGTTTTTTTTTTTTTGCGAAACATATGCTAAATAATGGCAATAAGTTTATCCTTTTTGTTTGATCGGTAAAAATATATTCTCCGCTTAAAGTTTCCAACACTCCATTAGCAGCAGGACTGCAAGTTGAAAGGAAATGGATCAACTCTTCCTCTGACTTATAGAATTTTAAAGTCTCACAACTTCTTGATCTAAAAATTAGTCCTACTCCGACTCCACAGTCCTGGTAAAGCTGCGGACTCAGAAAAAAAAAAAAACTTCAACTCCTAATCCTTTAATTTTAAAGCCATCGGCTCTAACTCTTTTCTTTATCGCCGAATTATTCTAACTCCACTGCTCTTACTATTACTATCGATCCTACACTATATACAGGGTGTCCACTCCTATCGTGGACCAATAGCTAATTTCTTAACCGTTAGAGATAGGCATATAGTTCATTTAGGAAAAAATCTCCAAATTACGAAAGGAATTTTGGGTCTATTCAATGTTTTTCAAAAAATCAAATTTTGAAACAGTTACGAAATTTAAATTTTTATACAGCCCCCAGTCCTATCAATCATATTTAGTAAAACATTCTTGTCACTGTAACGTTTAAAACTAAAAAAAAATCACTCTTCTACGACAAAAATTGACCGAGTTATGACGTTTTGAAAAATCAAAATTTTGAAGGATTTCGCATACGGTCCCTTAAGTGATCTCTCGATGACGTCATGAAACAATGCAAAATCTTGATTTTTCAAAACGTCATAACTCGGTCAATTTTTGTGGTAGAAGAGTGATTTTTTTTTAGTTTTAAACGTTACAGTGTCAAGAATGTTTTACTAAATATGATTGATAGGACTGGGGGGCTGTATAAAAATTTAAATTTCGTAACTCTTTCAAAATTTGATTTTTTGAAAAACATTGAATAGACCCAAAATTCCTTTCATAATTTGGAGATTTTTCCTAAATAAACTATATGCTTATCTCTAGCGGTTTAGAAATTAGCTATTGGTCCACGATTGGAGTGGACACCCTGTATATCTTTTCCCCTTCGTCTTCCAGAAACGTATTTTTGTCTGTATTTTCGAGAGTATTTAAACAGCCCCGATATAAAAGGTAAATAAGAAATCGGGGAAAGATCCCGTGAAGAATGTGATCGGAACTTTTTGATGATTTGAAAATCGAGAATTACTTTTCCGTTATCTCAACAAACCATTCAAAGTGTCTGCCCCGCCGCTTTCTGTGGAAAGCGTTCATACCTCCAGAGATTTCTTCCGCAAACAGAATCCCAGCGCTGTCGGAAATCCCCAAATGAAAAGAGCGTATACGTTTTCAAAATCATGTCTGTGTTTATAGAGAGGCCGTTTATTAAATTTCCTCTTTCCTCTTCCCTATCCTGTGCTCTTTTCATCCGTTTTCCTCCTCCTAGCATGATCTTTGCAGAGAGTCTTATATTTTCGGAGAGATTACTAATGTCTACGTTTGGGGAAGAAGTTCCCCGTGTGAAAGGAGCGATTCCCTCTCTAAGTGCATGTTTTTGTTGGTATTTAATTCATTTTCCCCGAGATTTTTGGGGATGTGTTGTGTATTTTAAACGTTTGTTCTGAAACGCGATTTGAAGTTCATAAAAAAAAACCAGTAATTAAGCTTTTAAGGAAAATGCCCGGGATATGTGATACAAAAATGTGACCTTTTCTTCATAAATTGCTCCCGTCTTCAACATACAATGTTTTTCTTTTTTTTGAGAAATCAGCTTGCTTATTGCTGTTAATTTCTAGAGATAGCGTTTCTCCACTTTATTGCCTTCATGATTGGTAGTTACGTGATTCACTGGTTGCTACACAATTGGTACATAGTAATCTATTATTACTTCATAAGGAGAGTAGTCCTTCAGATCTGAGATATGGTAGATGTACTAAGTATGAATGATGATTTTTTAAAAATTATATCTCACTTAAGAATTTCTTGTACGAAATATATTTAAGTACGGAGGTTTCTAAGCTTTTCTTTTTATGAAAACTCTTTAAAAATATTTAAAATTCAGGAGCATGTTCCGATAGTACAGGTGTTTAGTACAAGTATTTGGGTCACATATCTAATCAACATGATTTCTTATTTTCTAAACTATGATTTTCTTTAAAAGAATCAACAGCATCATTAAGAAAACTTTCCCTTTTCATGATGTCTGATTTGAAATAAATTGGCTTTCTTTTTAATATTACTATTTTATACACAGTATCGTATATTTTTAATATAACAATTGCGCGCCATTCTTAATTCAAACCCATTTAAATTTTTGTGGATGCTTTATGTACTGTTTTATATCAAAAAAAGTGTTACAGTTTTAGAATGTTCCTATTGTATGATACTAAATATGAATAGAAATTCTTAAGAGCGTGAAATTTATGCGAAATTACGGTTTTAGAAACAGATAATAGTCAACTGTAGAGCACAACAATTCGTAAATAGTCTTGTAAAATAATATTTCCGTTTTAAGTAAAACCTGGAATCGTGTTAAGAGTTAAGATAAACTTTTATTCATCAAAATCCTTTCATTGCATTCTTTTATTGCTTCAATTTAATTGCAAACTAAAAAGAACACAAAATAATTTATTGTTTATAGATTTGATAATTCTTTTATATTTTGATATTTATTTTTTCGTTATTTTTATCTTGAAAACTATAGAACTGCGTGTCAATGTGAAAAAAATCTTCATTTATCAATTTGAGTAAAATCGTTTCATGTAACCCGAAATCTCTGTTAAAACTGTCCGTTTCTGCATTTCTTGTGATCTATCAAACTCACTGTTAAAAATCAACTCCGTTTTAATTTAAAGACTAGAACCGCGTAAAAAAGTAAAAGTAAAATTTTTATTCATCAAAATTCTTTCATGGCATTTTATGCTTTTACTGCAAACTAAAAAAGAACAAAATAATTTTTTGCTTATAGATAGATTTTTGCTTATAGATTTTTAAATGCGTTATTTCGTTATTTTTATCTTGAAAACTATAGACCTGCATGAGAATGTCAATAAAAACCCAAAATATATTGGGTATATGGCGTTTCATGTAGCCTGAAATATCTGTGTTAAAGTAGTCCGCTTTCACTTTTCCTGGAGTCTATCAAACTCACTATTAAAAATTAATTATGTTTCAATTTAAGGACTAGAACCGCGTAAAGAAATTAAAGTAAATTTTGTATTTATAAAAATTCTTTCATGGCATTTCATACTTTTACCGCTAACAAAGAGGAAAACAAAATAATTTATTGCTTATAGATTTGAGGATGCTTTTAGATTTTGATACTTCGTTATTTTTATCTTGAAAACTATAGACCTGCATGCCAATGTGAATAAAAATCCCCATTTATCTGTTTGAGTAATGGCGTCACATGTAACCCGAAATCTCTGTGTTAAAAGTGTCCGCTTCCACTTTTCCCGGGGTCTATCAAGGCCAAACAGCCATTTCGAACCAAAAAATGTTCGCCGAAGTCGTCTGATAAATTCCCAGACCTCCCATAAGCAATATTTCTCGCGTCTCGCTCCGACTTTACGGCGTTGCCAACGGATCGCGGTAATAATCTGGGTAAAAGCAAACGATCGCACGGCTTCCTGTGTTAACATTTTAGAAACTGAAGCGACTTGTGTGCATTTTGTGTGAGAGTGGTATAAGAATTGAAAGTAAAGCTTTATTAAAAGAGTGTGTATATGTATTGAGCTGCATTAAATGCTGGAGGCAGAAAGTTGGTTACGTTTGATTCTGTGGGACATAGAATTTTATTTAATTTACCTCGACTGCGGGTAAGTGCTCAAAAGTATTCTGTTCCAGTAATGTTAAACGTACAGTATTATATAGCCCAATGATACTAATTTAATATTTTTGTAATAAAAAAAACCCCCATAAACTTATAAATACCCTTTGTTTAAAAAAATATATTGTGGGGAGAATATTAGAAATAGGGAATTACGCAAACGAATTTTCAAAGGTTTATGTGATTTATGATTAAATGTCATAATTAGCGTACTGAATCTATAATCCTTTGGTAAACGATTCGAGATCGCAGACCCTTAGGTCCATTCGTTACAAGAAGGAGTAGACCGCATCAATCATTATCTATTAATTACAACGTGAAAAATTGATCATGTTACGAGCTATCTGCCAAAAAAAGAACAAATAGACCCACGGTCAAGGCAAAGACCATAGCAAAGTAAAAGCAGAGAGTAATGTTGATTTCTTGTAAAAAAAAAAGTAAAACGAAAAATTTGAAATAAAAATAAAATGATAAGAAGAAGAAAGAAGAAAAGAGAGAGAGACAATTAAAATATATTCCACATAAATTCATTTTCTGTAACTAGCGTGCAAAGTTACAAGGGATTTACGGTGCAATTTCATAATTACGTACTGAAAAGATCTTTAGATAACGATTCGTCATCGCAGACCATTAGGTCCATTCTTCACAAGAAGCAGTGGATCACATCACTCGCGATCTACTAATAGAAAAATGGTAAATGCATCATAAGACTAGCTATCTGCCAGTATTATGGCAAATAATTCCACGATTAGTTCCACAGCAAAGTGAAAGCAAAGATTAGTCTTGATTTCTTTTGTAGGAAAAAAAAGCAAAACAAAGATTTTGAAAAATGTTATGCCAAATCTCGCAGTAAGATACAGGAACAAGCTTAAATTCCAACCATAAAAGGATTAACACTTGCATATGTTGGAAAAATTTTGAGGTCGAAAGTTCCTTTTATTCTGGTGGCATCCTTGCCATTTAAAGTTATCTTACACTGCAAAAAATGAACTTGTTTTTACAGTATATTAATGGCAGCCGAGGTTTCAGTTTAAACTGTAAAATGCACAATAATAAACTATAAAACTAAATTTAACAGTTTCTTACTGTAAAGTTAGCAATTTTAGTTTATTGCTGTAAAATTTAGCTGTATTATACTGTAAAAACAATAGTATAATACTGGCAGCAGAGGTTCCAGTTTAAGAGCCGAATTCAAGTGAAACACCATTGCAATCGCTTCGAGGCGATCGCAATAGACCAAAATTGCAATCGATTTGAGGCGATCGCTATAGACCGAAATTGCAATCACTTCGAGGCGATCGCAATAGACCAAAATTGCAATCGCTACTGGAAGTCGAATTACATTAGAATCGAATCTCGTAGCGATTGTAACGTTTCACTTGAATCCAAATTTGGGAATTTGCGATTGCATTGGTGAGTTGCGATCGTTTGTGTTTCACTTGAATTCCTGCCTAAAACTGTAAAATACACGGCAATAAACTAAAAAATTTTCAGTTTATTACAATAAAATTAGCCATTTTAGGCAGGAATTCAAGTGAAACGCGGACGATCGCAACGCACCAATGCAATCGCAAATTCCCAAATTTGGATACGTTACAATCGCGACGAGATGCTATTCTAATGTAATCCGACTTCCAGTAGCGATTGCAATTTGCGATCGCCTCGAAGCGATTGCAATGGTGTTTCACTTGAATTCGGCCCGTAGTTTAGTACTGTAAAATTAGCCATTTTTAAAGTCTATTATTATAAAGTTAGCTGTATTATACTGTAAAAACAACATTCATTTTTTACTGTGTAATATGTTTTTGAAAAAAAATGAGGCCGACAGCTCCTTTTATCCTGGTGGCATCCTTGCCACTTTAAGTGATCTTAGACCATTGAATTGTGTCCGATTCTCCTAATTCCCGCTGTCTCTGGAGCAAGGGGCCCTTCTGGCTTTCTGGTCTCGTACTTTTTCAGAACATCTGAGAGTGCAAGACGATAGCTCTCGTCCAGTGGCATTACGTTCCGTTTCTATGGCGACCGAATCTCCGTTGTCTTCTCTTGCGCAACGCTTTAGTCCGGGGATCGTGCCTCGTAGCAAACTGGATGTTGGAAAACCTTTTCTTTTTCACTGCTGATAAGTCTTTTGTAATTTTTCATTTTTGGAGCGAAAATTGTGTTAGCGGGGCTCTGTTGGTGTAAGAATCAGCTCGTTGCACACGTACTTCTGAAATGCAGGTTCTAAAACTGGTAAAAACTATGCTTGGGAAACCTTGATTTCAATGTTTTTCGTCGCAAAAATCAGAGAGTTATTGATGTGTATGAGTTTGCTTTGTGAAGAAACAAAACCCGTACATCTCGAAATATAACTGTATGAGTAATTTACCCGACTTCGATTTCTTTATGTTTAATAATAAAAGTACGATATTTATAACAAAAAATGATTTACCAGCAGCTATTCGATTATTTTCAGAAATCATCTTTTCAATTCAATACCTACAGTAAGAATTCTTTATTCATAAATTTTAAGATTTTACGGGATTCCTAATTACAAATTTTTATTCTTGAGTTTTCTAAATATATAACTTAATTTTAAGTCAAAACTGATAGAAGCGATTAACAGATGTAACTCTTAGTTTTTGTTCAAAAATTCATTTTCAAAACTTGTTTTCGGCCTAGAAAATAATTAGAAACAATAGTTTAAAAAGTAGTAATTTTAAAATTCGTGAAATACGTAAGTAGTTTCATAAATAATGGAATAATTAAAAAAGTGAACTGTTTCACTTTCACCCATCCAATTGCCCCGCACGAATTTGACAAATTGTACGAAACATTTGAAATAAAAATTAGCTTAATATTAAATAAATCAATACTACTACGAATATTAGGTGGTCAATGCTCAATTATTATTTTGCTTTAATTTTAAATATTAAAAATAAGAATTTTATCCTTTCATAGAAACAAAAATAGTATTTGACTTACTACAAAACATTACAATATGAGTATACATTTTTGAAAATTGTTTGTATTATCACATGCTTTGATCTTTAAAGATAGCCTTTTTCCCGGCTGAAACAGATTAAAAGTTATTATATAATTTAAATATTACTTAATAGGTGGTGATAAAAACAGAGTAAATGTTTCACCATTTCACTTTGACTTGCTATTTCACTTTGCCCCACATTCTTCTTATTTTAAAAGAGCAAAATGACTGAAACTTCCACATTTAAACTGTTTCGAATTAACTGTAATCCTTTAATTTAGCACGTGATTAAAACCTGTGAAAAAACTGTTGACACTTCTGAAAGTTAATAGAGAGATAAGTTTCTTCTTAGAAAGAGGGTGTTTACCTTTTCTTCTAACCGATGATAGATCAGTACAAATTTCCTAGTTCTGTTTTACATCGTTTTTGGTGGTGGGGGAGATAAATTGAGTAATTCATCATATTGCTCTATATAAACCTTACGCCATTACATAATAAATCATCCCTAAACTGTACAAAATGTGACACGAAATAAGCATTGCATAAAAAACAACCATTGTGTGTAGACTAATTTAAAGATACACACGTCTATTAAAACAGATTTTTAAATATTCAGCTGTATTAACTAATTTAATGTTGAAAATAGGCTTTTTTTTCTCTGCAACGATTCTGCAGCAGGCAACTCACAAAACATAAGTTCAAAGTATCGCTGATGAATTCAATAGTTTATTCAATGCTTCGTTTTTATAAGATG
Organism: Uloborus plumipes; assembly: GCA_038373865.1. Lineage (NCBI taxonomy): Eukaryota > Metazoa > Arthropoda > Arachnida > Araneae > Uloboridae > Uloborus > Uloborus plumipes. The sequence goes on from JAXGGA010002524.1 coordinate 55,932, forward strand.
AACCTCAATGTTTCATAATACTTCACTAAACCGCACTTGGAGGCAGTTCATCAGTAAGACTTTGCACCGTAACTGGAGGATCATGGGTTCGATGCCAGGTCGAAGATCCGCCATGTGCGCTGGTATTGACCGCTGCACGTGAAATCAGTCGTGGTCATTATATCTTTTAAGTTCTTATTTCATATCAATACCCTTGGGGGTGCGGGGCAAGGGGTTGCTCTGCTCGAAGTCTGAACCAAAAAACGGGACTATCTTTTAAGCCCCATCCTACTGGTTGAACTTCATTAAGTGTTAGACCCGAGAGTAAAGTCTAGAGTGTATACCTCCCCCCCCTTCCCTCTTGAATTGGACGAGTTATTCATTTTTTAAGTTCCATTCATCAACGAAATTGTCTCTTTAACCCATTAATGCCTAGCGTCCCTTTTTAGGGACGATCCAAAAAAAAAAAGGTTTGAATTTCCCCAAAATGAACATTTCAACCAGATAATAGTGTTCAATTAGTTCTTTGGTATTGTTTAAATTCGTTATCAACAGATTGCAACACATAACCATTGTAAAGTGTGTTCTGTAGCAGTTTTAATATGATATTTATCAAAAATTACATAGTTCACAATCTCAAGAAAAAAAGCTAAGTTTTCAAAGTTATTCCCAGCTTTGCAGTTTATGTTAATTGCTGATTTTATTTCTTCTTATAAAATGTCTTTTTAAATATTATATCGTAGGCAGAAAAAAAAAATAGTAAAAAAAGTATGTACCCTCTGGGGTCTATCGTAACTTTTAAGGGACGATTTTTCTTTTCTTAATAAAAAAAATATTTTTCACATAATATTTTTTAAAAAAATTTCCTGTCCATTAAACACTGTTTGTAACCAGTATACAAAATATCTTTGGAAAAAAATGTCAGGCATTAATGGGTTGAATGAATAACTGAATACTTTTTCCAACACACATTTTATTAGACAACACATCATTACACCACAACATACAATTGTAGTCCAACACTCACGACTCAATCTTCATCAGGAGCATTAGCGCCTTCCCATACTCTGTATCTTAGCCCCCCCCCCCCCCCCCCATCTTTCTCTCTTTAGAAAAAACCAGAACCTACGCTTACATAGCGTAACGTAATTGCTTGAAAATTTAAGTACGTCTTTTCTATGTGTTCTGCATTTTTTGGTAAAAACGTCTTCCTTTGAGGAACCATAAAAGTGTCTTCCCGTCATTTGGATCTCAAGTAGGAAAATAGGAACAAACTGTTTCCGAAAAAAATTAAGCAATTTCTAAATACGCTTTATATCAGTCGCTTTCTCGACATTTCGAACTGTTTAGGCTGCCAAGAGCAAAAGTTCGATATTTTTACACTAATCATTAATTGTATGCTAAAAATTCAAAAATATTTCTTTTTCTTTTATGAATCATCTAAATTAAATTTTATTACATGGAATACAGTCTAGCCCGCTTATTAGAGTATCGGTTATAAGAATATCCCGCTTAATATAATACATTTTCAATGTACCAAACCGTCGTAATGCATTAATTTCATCCCGGATAATGGATTATCCCGTTTATTAGAACATTTTTTCATGGCAAAAAGGCTATTCCACTTCGCGGGATCGACTGTATATCATAAAAGTGAAGCAGATATTATGAAATAAATAAAATTTTTCAGGACAACTATTTGAAAACGAGCTGAAATTATGTTGCTCTAAAAGCTACTTAGAAAAAGTAATACTTATTAAGATTTTAAGTAGAGCTAAGTCGTATTTAATTACAAAAATGCTTTAAGGAAGACTTCTATATTTAATTAATGGGAGACGATTTTCAATTGCCTGTCATTTCCTCTTTTTTTGCGATCTAACTTATAAGTTTTCTCAGAAAATACGTTTTGTGGTTTCGGTGCTCTTTTGAGCTTAAATTTTCTTACCTTTTAATGGAATTTCTTACTTCAAAATATTCCTCTAGGCGAAAATGAAAAATTTCCCAGGCTTAAATTCTTTTTCGGAATGGAGGGTTATTTTTAAAATTGAAATATGGTTTTTCTGCGATTTGACGGAAAGCCAAGAGTCACATATATTGCCGAAAGAATTGTTTTTGATTTTCGCCTTAAAAAGTTGGCTTTTCGTAAAATGGTAGTTTTGATTTCTTACTTTCTTTCCTTTCTTTCTAAGTTTGAAAATGTTTGCTTTTTACGTAATACTAAAAAATTATTTCAAATGAGTTTTTTATAGTAATCTGATAAATATGACACACACACACAAGTATGTATGTCTATTAGTATGTATGTATGTAGGAATGTAACGCCGCCCTCTAGCGAGCATAAAGGAGAGACATCGACAGTAGATGTAAGAAGCACGCTTCCGTTTTTGTTCCTCGACGCGCAAGCGTTACGTGCCTGTTGTTACTATGTGTTACAACTGTACTATGTGTTATGTGGATTAATAAATGTTCTGTGATGTTGACGACGCTCTCATCATTGCTGGGAACTGGCGGGCGGACACCCTAGACACAAACCGACCCTACATGTATATATAAACTTACATATATACATTTATATATACATACAGAGAGAGAGAGCGGGGGGGGGGGTTTCTTTCAAAAAAAAAGTGTTTTGGAGTCTTATATTGTGGACTGAGATGTCAGGAACCACTAAGCTCATACAACCGGCTGTATGAGAATTCTTAACCCATTTATGCCCAAGTTTTTTTAAAGATTTTTTTTCAATTTTTATCTGCTTAAAAGTCTTACTTGGAACGTTACATACATTTTAGGCTTAAAATAGTTCGCCGTTGCCATAGTTATTAAGTTATTTAACGTCCTGTTTATGGGATATTTTGCAGACATGTGAACAAAATACAACCTTACTTGACTTTACTTTTGCAAAGTAACATTACAGAAGACACCTGCGATCAATTTTAAGCAAATCATTTTAAAATAGTTTAATTTTATGAAAAAGAAGTTCGCAAAAAAAAAACTTACTTTCTGTTTCTACTCATATTGGATCGTTGCTTGACTGATTAGTCTGAAAATAATTGTCAATAACTAAACTCTGATGTCCAACTAGTGGCTCTAACCGGTTTTCTCAAGAAGAAGGACTATTTAACTTGTGAAAAATAGCTTAAAAAATGATATACCAGTTACAGGTTTTTTTATGCAGTAACTAACAAGCGTCCCGTTTTTAGGCTACTGGGCATAAATGGGTTTAAAAAAAAGAACAAATCTTTTTGCTGAGTTAAAAATATTCGAAGGAGTTTCAGGGAATACTAGTAAACAACTACGGGATGAAATTTTATATAGGAACTTTTAAAAACGTTTTTAGAATAACAAAGTACCGATAAAACATAAAATCATTATTAAATGGTTAAATTTTTGTAGTCACGTGTTTCAGGTTTAGCAACACTCTTTTCAATTACAAAAAAGCGTTCAACCCAGATAACTTTCATGAAAGGGACATAAAATCAGCGAGAATTGGAAGCTCATAAGAAATGTACTGGTTTTTCCTGTCATATATTTTTTAAGCAAATATACAGATCATAAACAGTTTTAATCTACCTTCATGTAAAAACGTTGTTGTTTTTAACGAAATTACGGTTTTCTGAAAATGAAATGGTACTTATTTACTTATCAGATGGGTAAGAATATATCTATCTTAAAACTAAACCTTTGCATTTATGGATAAGAAATTATCGAGAAGAAAAAACAAGACTTAATTGATATGTAATCTGTGCTTTAACTGAAAAAAAAACAACAACGAAGTAATTGAAATAAAAAACCTAAAATACATTTTTGATAAAACTTTATAAAACGAAATTACGTGACGAATATGGTTTAAATTATAGAACAAGCTATGGCATAAAAATATAGTATCAAACCACCTTTTAAAACCTTTTCGTTCGTATCTAATAATTCTTCATTTGTAGCAGTTTACTTATATATTTCTTATTTAAAATGTTAAAGAAATGTAAAATTTAAAATGTTTTTCAGTTTATAAAGTATTAACAACTTTAAATTAAAGATGTACTGCACAGATTTACCCTTTTCCGTCATCCATTTAATATTTACATAAATTTAAATATTTTTGATATCAATATTTATTTTAATGTAATGTAAGAATGATTTACAACCATCATGAATTATTCATAATAATTTCTTAATATAATAAATATAAATGCTTGTTTACTTTGCCAAGGGTACAAATGCACTTTGAAATAAGTGTGTAGCTTAATTGAACAATAAAATTCTGTTTTGTTTAGGCTATTTGCATATACACGCTAAACATTTCTACTTATGCATACGAAATTGTCTCTTGTTAAATTAAGAGTTAAGGGAAAGTAATGTTTATTTATCCCGAATGTTTCTTGTTTAACGTAACTTTCTTTGTTTTTTCAGTCAAAGATAAGAATGGAAAATCCGTTTTAGTTGTTCTAAATTTTGTGCTTAAAGTTCCTTGATTACACACGTTTGGAAATTATAAGAAATATGCAACAAATAATATTGGTACAAAATTTAAATTCTAAAATATATGGATTAAATTATGAACGTGTTTATTAGAATTTTTTTTTTTTTTTTTTGTGAATCATGTAGTTAAAAGTTTCCAATTTAATATTTCCTCAAAATGTCAACTTTGCATAACAAATTAAAACTTTGTTGTGAAAAAAAATCAATGCTTAAAAATTACTTCATCTGACAATGTTTCAAATTTGCAATACAGTGGAAAGTCTTTCTTAACTTTTACAGGCGAGGCTTTTTTCTTCTTTTCCTTCCTTATTTATTGCAAATTTTTTATTGCAAACAATGTGGGAAAAAGCAGCGTGCATTAGATAAGTATTTTAAAATAAAAAGCATATTTAAAAAAAATAATATTAACATTTGAGTCTTCCTTCCTTGAAGAATGTTGATGGTATGATGTATTCTGAGAAATCTATTGCTATTCTGGAAATAAAATGCTTTTCTACTGTTGAAGGAACGATACCCACATGAAACGGTATTTTTACAGCAGGATTTAGCCCCTTGCCATGCGTCCAAATGACCAAGAAATTCATGTTTGAGAACCAAATTGAGACATCTAAATAGCCTGAGCTCTCCTGACATCAATCCAGTCAAGAATCTTAGGGCTATATGCAAAAATCGACTTTTGCATGAGGACTGTTCAATAGGGTGGGGCGAAAAATAAAAAGTTTTTCAGATCAACTTCTAATAGTTGCCAAAAGTTGTCTTTGGTAATAGTTAGCTTTTGTGCAAAATTTGAGAAAAATCGGTTAATATCTTCAGGGGGCGCTGCGATCGCAAGTTTTACCATAGCTTTGTTATGAATTTTATGGTTAAAATATCAAAAAGAATGCCTTTACCAGTCTCTTTGCGTTTTTTTTACTCAAAAGATGTTTTGATGCATTAAAGGCACATGAAATGACTCACAAACATTATTTTATATAATATATTTATATTTTAAAAAAAATCACTTTTTTTCACATTTTTGTTTTTTTTTAAATACTTGAAATATAAATATATCATATAAAATAAATTTTTTGTGAGTTATTTCATATGCTTTGAATGCATGAATATATCTTATGAGTAAAAGAATGCAATGAGATTAGCTAACGGCATTATTTTTCATATTTTAACCATAAAATCCCGATAAAAGCTACATAAAACTTTGCGATCGCAGCGCCCCCTGAAGATATTAGCCGATTTTTCTCAAATTTTGCACAAAAGCTAACTATCACCAAAGACAACTTTTGGCAACTATTAGAAGTTGATCTGAAAAACTTTTTATTTTTCGCCCCACCCTACTGTGTTCAACTGTGGAGAAGCTAATCACTGCGCTAATTCATAGACACACATATTACAAATGAGTGTAAAAAATTGATAGATTCCACGGCAAATCGTCTCCAAATGTTTAAAAAGAGTTGTAGACATCATATTATGTTATAAAAACTTTTGGTTTTACATAAATTTAAACAAAATAGTTATTTTCTTAGTTTTCTCAATTTTTCGAGTTTGTTTCAATTAATTTGCACAAGGGTGTATTTTACATTTACTGTTATGAAATACTAAGGTGTTTTCAAACATGGTTAAATTGTAAGATTTAGTAATAAATTACATCTTACTTTTTAATTTTTTTTATCAATCGTTTTTTTTCTTTTTCTTTTTACAAAAAGCGATAAAAAGCTAACTGCGTAGTTGGCACCTAATATTTACACAATTCCTTTGCACGTTGAATTTCTTACCCGAAACTCACCGAAAGTTTCTAAAATTGATTTTTAATTTTTCAGGTTTCTTCGTTCAGTTTAATTTTGTAGTTAAGATATTTCTTTGTTTTATCCGAGACTCAACAAATTCTCACAAAAGATTACCTCTACCAGAAGAAGTAGGCAACTCGTCATTTTATTGATATGTCGAATCAATTCATTAGTTTCTCTTTAATTAATTCTGCCAGCTCATGTACGTTGAATGCACTTCTCATTATAACAACTTATGGCAGTCAGGGAAAAATACGAAATGTTTTACATCCCAATAACGAAAGGCTCCATTAAAATATGCCCGATTTACATCCCACAATGCCGGCTAATTAAATCCAAAATATTAAGTCCCGTATCAAGCCTAATCTGCATAAGATAAAACTCGTGTGTCCCCCTGCATCGAAAAAGAGCATTTGGCAAACAAAAAACATTAAGAAATATTTGATTTTTAATAACCTCAACAAATGGGAGGAGTAAAGAGTGTATGCTCTTTATCAGGCCCAATCTCATTTTATTGCTGCCACCATTAAAGTAGTAACTCTAGGTTCCAGTGACATAAGCAGAGGTATATGTAAGACGGAGGTGGCAGCGGGGGTGTCCCTGAAACAACAGCTGTTGCCTCCATCCTCCGAACACAATGCCCCTCCCTTCTTTCTTTCTGGCACGTGATTCCAAATGGCTGCCATCAGGAGCATTGGAATTCTGGAGGGGTTGTTGCTGATTTTCTTTTCTGCTGATACTATGGAGATACGTATATCGAAGGTGAATGGAATTAGAGAGAGGCAGGAGAGGTGCAGAGCAGGAGGAAATTTGTTTACTGTCTCAGCTAGGACAATTGACTAATTTAAAGTAACTTCCTTCTTCACCTATTTGCTACAGTGAAATGTATTCGAATCAGAATTTCACGACTTTCCTTAAAACTTCATACATCGTTCAGATATGTTTCTTTGCTGCATTTTAGTGCTGTTAGTCAAAGAGTTTGAACATTCTTTCTATTGGCACCCGTACAAAAAGAAGCAGTTTTTTTAAACTAATGAAGATCGATTTAACTAATGAGACTTTAAAGTTGATGCTATTCTAAATCAGGATTAGTTTTTTTGCCACTACGATTTTTTAAATTGATTGTGTAGGGTTGCAGCACTAATTGGCTTTTATTTCTTTTTCACAACAGCATTTGACTTTACGATGAACTTGTTTGACAATGAGCAATTTGCAATGTAATTTAAAAGTTTTTTTCGATGGTTGTTCCATGTCAGAGTATTTACAACCACTGCATTTTTTTCGTTTTCAACCCACTGCGTTTCGAAACATTCGTAAAACTTTTATTCTATTATTATTCTTTTATTTGATTATATTTTTTAAAAAATTAACATTTTAATCACCTAATTCAACTCTTTTTAAGGTTTTGGATGATTTTTTCGGACTCGAACAAAAATCTCTTGCCTTTTTAATTCTTTTTAAAAATTTCTTCACGCTTCCTGCTTTGACCTATTTTAAAATTTTCAAAAGATTTTAGCATTAATTTTATACTAAAAATGTCTTGCCTTGTTTCTTAAATAAAAGTGGTCTTTGAACTCAAAGATGCCATATAAATATAAGTAAATATTTTTTGATCAAAACTGTGAAAGAGTCTTTTCAGTCTCCAAGATTACACTGACTGATGTCACTTTTGTGTTAGAAATAATACAAATACAACCTTATAGATTTACACAGATTTTTTTTCTGATTGTTTGGTTTTCCAAAACGAATTCTGATGAAATCCGGAGTTTAGTTGTGACTATTTCTAAAGAAAAACTTGGAAAGAAAGAAAGTCTCAATACATCTGTTACATTAGCTACTCGACAGCGGTTTACAGTCTTCGAAAAAAAAAGACGATTAAATAGGAAAATTTGCTTGTATAAGTGTTAATTTTGATAAGTTTTGAAATAAGAAATATATATACAGGGTGTCCACTCCAATCGTGTACCAATAGCTAATTTCTAAACCGTTAGAGATAAGCATATAGTTTATTTGGGAAAAAATCTCCAAATTACGAAAGGAATTTTGGGTCTATTCAATGTTTTTCAAAAAATCAAATTTTGAAAGAGTTACGAAATTTAAATTTTTATACAGCCCCCCAGTCCTATCAATCATATTTAGTAAAACATTCTTGACACTGTAACGTTTAAAACTAAAAAAAAATCACTCTTCTACCACAAAAATTGACCGAGTTATGACGTTTTGAAAAATCAAGATTTTGCATTATTTCATGACGTCATCGAGCGATCGCTTAAGGGACCGTATGCGAAATCCTTCAAAATCTTGATTTTTCAAAACGTCATAACTCGGTCAATTTTTGTGGTAGAAGAGTGATTTTTTTTTAGTTTTAAACGTTACAGTGTCAAGAATGTTTTACTAAATATGATTGATAGGACTGCGGGGCTGTATAAAAATTTAAATTTCGTAACTCTTTCAAAATTTGATTTTTTGAAAAACATTAAATAGACCCAAAATTCCTTTCGTAATTCGGAGATTTTTTCCTAAATAAACTATATGCTTATCTCTAACGGTTTAGAAATTAGCTATTGGTCCACGATTGGAGTGGACACCCTGTATATAAAACCACACCCGGGGGGAGTCATCAAAGAGATTCCACGCTTAGGTGGAAGCTTGAGCACGCTGTTTTGCATCAATTTCAAGCTCAAATCTTAAAAACAAATGTACAGATTTTCCTTCACTGTCTTCTAGTGTAGATTTTCCTTCACTGTCTTCAAGTATCTTTAAAATATTAGTATGCTTAAGAGTGTTTTGAGTCATTATTTTCTTAGTGCGGAATTCAGCTCTGGGAGAAAGACCTAAAGCTATAAAAGCTCCGTAAGCCAGCATAGTTTGAAGAAAGCTAATCAAAATTTATGCATGAATATAATGCTAAAAAGTACATTGTTTTCAATGTCTATCAAAATCATCTAAACAAATTTCGCTTATTTTCCCTCGTTCTTGAATCTCACAAATACAGTGATTTTATTTTTCTATGTTCCACCAAGTATCTTCAAAATAGTGGTATGCTTAAAAGTATATTTTAAGACAGTATGTTCTTAATGCCGGATTTAGTTTTAGGAGAAAGACCTGAGGCTATAAAAGCTCCGTAAGCCAACAAAGTTTGAAGAAATCTAATACAAACTAATACACATATAACACCGAAAAGGACAATGTTTCAATGTCTATCAAAATCATCTGAAGCAAATTTCGCTTTCTTACGAAATAGTGGAATATTTCTCATCGCTCTTGAATCTCCACTCCTTGACTCGCCCCAACATCCTTCCGAAGAGAGTTGGGAAATGCCACGGGCTAAGGGCACGGGAACACGCATTTCCTCTTCAGCTACAATTAATTTTGATACATAATTGAAAATGATACATCTTGCTCCAGAAGCCCTGTTTCTAATTTGACGCCTTGAGTTCTGTAATTACGGTAATTTTCGCTTTTCTGAGCAAGCTTTCTGCAACGTCTTTGCTGCGATGGCTCCAGAAACGGGTTGCCTTTGTGTAACATTTAATTAAACTAATAACTGAAATGAGGTTAACGGGCATCGCATGCTGGGGGAGATACATCATTGCATTATCTTGATGCACTTCTGGGAGGGATTCATGCTTATTTTCGGGCTTTTTCCTGTTTTCCAGGAATCAGGCATTGTCTTCGTCGTTTGATATCCTCTCGTTATTGTTTCTTCCTGAGAAGAAGTAACTTAACACTTAAAATGATTCGTTTACCAAATTGCACTTGATGTTTTAATAATTCACTGAAAGATGCATATCCGATTGATTGAAGTCAGAATTCATATATTTGTTGTCTTTTAATCAGAAAAAGCCTAATGAAACAGCGTAGTTAATTATTTTAACATACGTTTTTCTTTATTGATCCTAACTCTATTCCAATAATATAAAAATAGAAATTTTCGCAACGTAAAATAGTAGATTGCATTCAATGTGACCGATTTCCAGATTTTAGTAAGACGTGTTCAAATTGCCTATGCGATATGAAGTTGTTTCATATAAGTTGGAATCTTCAATTTAACTTTAATTATCGTGTTTTCACTACAATATTGTGAATTACATTTTTTTATAATTTTTCGTCGTAGTTTTCCCGTTGATGACTAGCGAAACGGAATGTATGTTTAAGTTTGTTGACAAATTCCAGTACTCCAACACATACACATAATTAATCACGCTTCAATTATTACTTTAAATGCGTAACTGGCAGTTATTTTGATCAAAAGAGCAAAGATGGTGTAACATTTTCCTGGAACAAATTTTAATTATTGCTTTAAAGATAATTTGTGAAAAGATCTTAAATGAAAAGCAATTAAAATGGGATTTAATATTTCTTTAACTCATTAGTGATTATTCACTTTCAGATAAATTAACTTCTTAACACATCTTGCTTTCAAATTGAAACTGGTTTGGTTAAGCAAGGCATTTTACAAAAGTCTCATTAATGATTTCTTTTTTTAAATGATTGTTTTAATGTGAATAATGGTAATGAATTGTGTTTTAGTATCAAAAATACCGAGATAGTTTTCTTTTTGTATTATGAGAATAAAAAATCCTAAATAACGACGACTTTTCATGAAGTTAAATTCATTCTCTTATTTTTAACTAGCCAAGAAATATTTTGTTTTTCAATGCTAGCTTTTAATTAGTTAATTTTCATCTTTACATATCAAATAAGCTTTTTAATCAATGTACTTATTTCAATATATATATATATATAAAAAAAACTTTTTCGCGAAAACTTTCCCTTCATCTTCATTGGAGAAGATAAGTCAATGTTCTACAGAGCGTGAGTTTCACTTCAAACAGAAACGTCTTCTTTCCAAGATCATTCAAAAATGAAAAAGATCGTTTTTCTCAAAATTTATTGTTCAGCACACTTTCTAATCCATTATGCACAGTTAAGGGCCCAAAAACCTTGCAAATGCATGTGATACGCTTACTTGTGGAACAACACTAAAAGCCATTGTACGTTTGTTAGCTTTATTAAACCGTTTTTTCTCCCTTATTTCCATCAAATCCGCACGCAAACTTTTCGCGTGCGTGCTACTAGTGCGTGCGGCCGGAGATTTTGAGGGGCTTCGCTGAGCGTGCGAATTCGGTGAAAGCGAAATACGAGATAAAACACGCAGGCCCCGGATGAAGCCCTACGCAGACACTCGAGGGATTACAAAGGGACCTTTTCCTTTCAAGAGGGAAAGGGTTCAGTTTTTAATCTCGGTGTAATATTGTTACGAAGTTTTCTGATTAATTTCGTTTGGAACTGGTTCCTAAGATTAATGTTTTGGGATGTTTGTTTTGTGGTGTTTCACGTGAGGTGGAACTGTTATTCTACAGTTGACATTTAATTTTACGAACTTGAGTTTTTTAACACCTACCATTTTATGCGATTGCTTTATGTAGTCAAGACGGTGAAAGTCTTGACTACATGCCCACAAACGCAATATGGTTTCATAGGACGAAATCATATAAAGTTAATTTTCTTTTAGAATGCTTCATAAAATTGAAGTGTGAGCACTCAAGAGAGATAGAAGAAAACATCATATCTATTAAACTGTCGTAAAGAAGCTATTTTTGTTGCACCTTTTGAATTTCCAAATTTATTTGATGAACTTTTAACTTCTTGTTTCGATTTCATCGTACCAATGGAAAGCAAAAAGCTTTGTCTAAATTATTCTTAAAAAGTTTTAGAGCTCACTATGTTTGAGAGTATTCTAGATAACTGAAACAAGAACAGATATGATGGACAAATAAAATAGTAGGGTAAGTGCTCCAGTAGGCGGCCGCAATGACATAAAACTCCTCATAAATAGTACATTTTTAATTCAAAATCAGATATGACGCATTCACACATTCATGTACCTATCCTCAATCATCAACCAGTGGCAGTTAAATTTTTGGGTACTTTATTTGAATTAGTAATGAGTCATTTCATTTTGAATGGTGTGCCCGTCATCCAAGATTGCGATTCTGCTTATTTTTCAGCTAAGATGAATCTGTGGCCGACTACTGGAGCATTTACAAGTGTTGACAACAGCTTGGATTTTAATATAATTTTTCTTAAAATTTCTGAAATAAGTAGGTGATTCACTATCAGAAAGGTTCATTCTAAAGTTTTACCTTGTTTTTGTTGCTGTATTGATAGCTGAAAGTTCTAGGTTAGCCAAGATAAAAAAAAGACCTCTTAAATAGCCGACTACTGGTGCTTTTCCCTATTCCATTTAAATGTTTAAAAAAACCTTTTGCTAACATCATTTTTTTAATTTTTGAATTTATTTAAAATTTTTCACATTTTGTTTTGATTTTGTTTTGTTCTATTAAAAATTAATACAGTTGGATAGAATACTACTTTTACAAGCATCTTAAGATCTAATTTTGTTTTGAAATGTACTATTTCACTGATACGGAAACTTATGAATGGTAAAGAAGTCAGATACATATTTAAATGTCCTAGAAACGTAATTTAAAGTAGTCTCCAAAATTATTTCATGCTTTCAACGTTTTGTTTTCATTTCTGCGTCAAATGAGAAAAGAATATATTTGGACAGAAGACTACATTTAGATGGATGTAAAGCCCAATTTTTTTGGAATGCATTGAAATGTACAGTTTGTTTTGAAATTATTGAAAAGTAAACAAGTCAGGTACACAGAAAAATGTCTTTGAAATGTTATTTTAATTAGTTTACGAATTTTTTTGATGCTTTTGTATTTTTATTTCGTCAATCTATTAAAAAAAGGGGGGGGAGGAGAGAGATTTTAAGAATTTAGAAGGGTTTAATGTTCATTTCGTTTTTAAAATGAGCTATGTTACCGGTACAGGAGCACTTATGAACTATAAGAAGTTAGATAAAAATGTAAATGTTTTGAAAATGTTTTTAATGATAACTCTAATTTATACGAAATTCTTTAACTTTTACTAGCATTTCACCATACCATCGGAAAACAAAGAGCTGGGGTAAGGGGAGGGCAAAAGTATAGGGTTGGAGCAAGGTCGGAACCTAATTTCCCGTGTGTCGGGATTTATCCAGCGTAAGGATGTGGAGGTGGGAAGCAGCTGTTGGGACGAAATCTTCTGTTAATCAAGCACGCGTGCCGTGAAAAATGAGGCTGCGAAATTGGGCTTCCCTACAACGCTCATTATGGGAAGCTGGCTGCAAACGGCGAGAGGCGATTTTTCTGCTACTCATGTTGTCGAGCAGAGAAAACGAAAAAAAAAGGAGAGATGAAAAAAATTAAATTGGTTGAAAAACAGGAAAAAAAAAATCGTCTCTGAGAAAAGAATATTTTTTAAAGAGGAGAAGGGATTTCGATGGTTTTAAAAGTAAGTTGGAGTTGTACGAAATTATTAAAAAAAAAGTTGGGGACTAAGAATTAAATGCTGTTTTTTTTTCCTTCCATTATTTTTTCTGTCTCTGGATGCATTATGAAAAAAAAAATTAATTTCGCTGATTTATTATAAGGAAATGGTGTTTTGCTAAAGCTTCTTAATGACCTAGCGTTTTTTTTTCTTCTTTTATAAATTTTAAAATTTTTGATTCGTTTTCTTCAAAACATTTAGGAAGAGAACAAAAGAGTATTTTTGCTGTTATTTTAATGAGTTCTAAAAACTTAGTTTAAAAATAGAAAATTGAAATTTTGTGTCGCATCTCTTATAAAACATTTTCTTTGTCTTTAAATGACTATATTTTTAGCCAAAGGTTTTAACATGTGATGTAGCGGTGGATAAAGTATACTTCAATCAAGTTGCGAGCATATTCCTCTTTTTAATTATTTGTTAGTTTACACTTTGTGTTACAATAAATTGTATGGTTTACTATGTAGTTATCTTAAATTCTATGGCTTTTCAAAGAAATACCTAAAGATTTTTAATTGAGATTTTTATCTGTCATGTTTCTTCTGTATATAAATTTAGCATAACCACGTTTTTACCTTTACACAATAAAACATGTTGTTATGATTTCAATAAACAATATTCTTTGCCATGAAGTTTATATGGGTCGAATGACCTAAAAGGGATGGCCAAAAATGATCTCAGTCTTTAAATGGGGAGGGGTTTTTGTGAAATTATGACTTTGTCACAAGACATAAAAGGAGGTCAGCAAAAAGTGTGACATTAAGTATTTATTAAGAAGAATATATTCGAAAAAATTCGTTGCATATGTCTTTGAGACAGGTGGGGGAGGGGGGGTATAGGCTGAAGGGTGAATTTTTTTTTTTAATGTGATACCATTTATATACAACTCTTAATGTTGTTTTTCTGTTCAGTCATGTGATGTGTATGAAAATTTTCAATATAATATTTTTCTTTGTTTTCTAATTCTCTATTTTCTTTTTTCTAGGTAAGTGTCACCATGTGTCTTTCAGTAAAAGCAGTAGAATCTGGTAAAATTTTGGAATTTTTGTTGTTTCGGCAATTGTTATGTAACTTAGGATTATGTTTAAATTGGAAACTACAACTTTTCATTTTTCTAATTTACAAATATAAAAAATTTCGCTCCTATTCATTTACCGTTTCTTTCGAAAATAGAATGAAAGGGCCTTGCATTTAAAAAATGTATACATCTACTACTTCAAAGCTTCGACTTGTTTCCCCCCCCCTCAAAACATCTTTAATTATTAAACTTAGTTGACATTTCTTTTTAAATAAAATTCTTTCTTTAGAAACCGATATTTTTGGTGTGTAATTTAATTAATTCATTTTTCTGAAGAACAGAAATGTTTTGTTGAGAAACAAATGAAGCGTTCGACTATTTTAAATATTTATTAAGGTTGGGAAAGTTAAAATTAGTACTTTGTCATTAATATCCAGATCTAAAAAAAAATAGCATGAATATAAAAGAGGTTTAATAATTGATAAAGTATCTTTTCTTGCATGGGAGATGCATTATTGAATTTTAAAAACTTGCCAAGCACTTAATGAAAATATTTTGTTAAAAACAGATTTTTTCCATTATTTTTAATTTAAAATTGATTATTGCACTTCATACTTTCTCTTATATTTGTATAGTTCTTAGTAGCCAACTTAAATGTGGTACTAATGCCTACTTTACGAGGAAAAAATATCTTCGATATTTAATTTAATTTTATCAAAATGAAGGAAAATTCTTTTGCCTTTCGCTTTAATTTGCAAATTTCCAGTTTTATACAGTTTTACTTATTTTTAAACATTTATTCTAGATTTATTTCTAGATTTATTTTCAATTTTTAATATTAGTTTGAGATTATTATAAAAAAATATAGTTGTGAAAGAATTAATGGCGGCATGTTTTGATATTATATAACAATTGTTTAGGAGAGATAAAAATGCGATGTAAAAAAAAATACCCAGACGCAGCGTAAACTTTGTCATTGTTTATAAACTTAACTAGTAGCTCTAACTAATGAAAATTTTCTGTCTAAAAAATTAGTTAGAAGTAATATTGTTTTAATAATATGTAATCATGGCGTGTTTTATTTATAAATAATAAAAATACAGTAAAAAATGTACATTTAGGGGTATAATCATTTTTATTGTTCATAAAAATGTAACTACTAGCTCAATCTGTCGTAAAAAAAATTGGGTAACCTTACTCCGTAAAAGCAGTGGCATTGCTGCCTCCAACACAATGGAGTAAAATAACTGGTAAAACTGGTGTAATGTTGGGAGCAATTACACCAGTTTTTTCAGTAAATTGACTCCAGTGCGTTATGCTGCCACCGCTTTTTTGGAGTAAGGTTACACATAATTCTGCAGTCACTCAACTTGAGAGCCCAGATTTTGTCTTGGAGGGGGTGGGGAAAATTATTACTTAAGTGGAGGGGCAAACTGATCAGAAAAATCTTATTTTTTAAGCGGAGAAAGAGAATTAACAATATGAGCCGATAATCGTAAGTTTAACTTTCGCGAATATCCTCCCCGGAAAGTTGGGTAACCTTACTCCGTAAAAGCAGTGGCATAGCTGCTTCCAACGCAATGGAGTAACTCACCAGATAAAACTGGTGTAACATTAAGAGCGATGCGTAACGTTACACCAGTTTTTTCAGTAAATTGACTCCATTGCACGTTAGACACAATTTTTACGGTGTATATCCAGAGATAGCACCAACTTTGTCACTGATTTAGCTGGTAGCTCTATCTAACATAACGTTGACTTTTTTTAATAACAGGTAACCCTGGCGTGCTTTATTCATAAATGATAAAAATAAAATTTTTAAATAAGCATATTCAGAGATAGCGTCAACTTAGTTGCTGTTTATAAAAATTTAATTAGTAGCTCTATCTAACGTAACTCTTCCACCTAAAGAACTGTGGTCGTTTTTATGACTAGCACTGGAATAAAAATGCTCTTCTTGAATATAAATTTAGCGTTTCATTTTGTGTGAATTCCTGTGGCGCATGTGAATCTCTGCCGCGAAAAGTTCTCCTTTTCTTGCGAGCTACATTAACCGCCGTATAATACCGCATTGTGTGTTTGTTTTTCTTACAAACGAGTGTAATTTTGGCGAACCTGCAAAGAAAATATTTTTGTTTCCGGAACTGTAAAGGGAAAATGTAATTTACGGGCCATTTTTGCGACGAATAGTATAGAGCATCTTTGTGCTTTCATATATGCAGTTTTTATTTCCTTCACTATTCGTGCGAGAATGAATTTTCTGTTTCCCCATTTTGCGCCGAGAATGACTTGTTTGCGTTGCTTGTCATCCTTATTTTTATAGAAGTGGAAAAACTATCTAATAATACCCAAGAGCGCTTTCTGTGAAATAAAAGCATTTCTGTCCTGTGCATTGTTGCAATTCGGTTGCTATTTTTCCGGAAAAGCATTTTAAAGACCAGCTTTCTTCCATTTTATGCATATTTAATTCTTAAAGTTCTGTGGAATAATGGTTTGATAAAAGGAGTTTTTTTAAGTCTCGTTCGCGTCCAATGTTATGCGGCTAATTGTTTGATTTAATGCAAAAAACTAATTAACAGTTTTAAATGTACGTATTGTTTTTTGTTTAAACTATGTCTTCATATCGAGACGCTTTGTGAGATTAATTTTCTAATCTCCATTCGGAGAAAAATATTGAAGTTTAAATGTAGTTTTTGTAATTTTGACAAAAACCGTTTACCTTTTTTAAAAATTAAATCGAATGTTTGAAATATGCTGCATCCTTTTTTGCGTGTTAAGACGTTTTAGCAGATTTTAAGAGCATTAGGAAAGAAAGTTTTGGTAATTAAAACATTTAAATACGACATTTTAAAGATTAACCTGTCTTATTAAAAATGAAAAAAAGTTATATAAATTGGTTCTGTTGTGAACAAGTTTTTGCAGTTAAACTTAAGATTTTTTTTTTTTTTTTTTTTAAACAAACGTTGAAATTTAAATAGTTTTAAGTGTAAATATATATAAGCATGATTTCAAGTTGCAAGTGACAAGAGCTGATTTTAATAGAGTTTATTTCAGTTTTCATCTTATTCCTAAACTTTCAGCATATAATGTCGTATATATATGTTTTCGGTTGGAAAGATAATGGCTAGAACGTAGAAAATGAATACTTTGGAGATGTCCAAGCCAAAAGATATTGCCAATAGATTCAGAATCCAACAGACAATGAAAATAGATGTCCAAACCATATTGCTAATATATAAAGCAGTGGGGTACCGCCCCTAAGCAAAGGCTAAGGCATGAACATGCAATACACCGCCAACTCGGTTACTTCTATCCATGGACTGCAGTTTCGTGCTTATTATTCACTCATCAGCATGGAGTAAGAAAATAACTGAGTTGGAGGCAAAAATCTTCTTATAGAGCAAAGAGAGTCAACCGGCCTCCAACTCGGTTACTTTCTTATTCCATGCTGATGAGAGCATAATAAGCACGAAACTGCAGTCCATGGATAGAAGTAACCGAGTTGGCGGTGTATTGCATATTGCTAATATAATTTTAAAAACTAATAGATAATGCCAATAGATTTCCAAACCAATAGCATCAATTCATGCTGCCAGATTCCGAGGCTTCATTCTAAAACCTTATGAGAAATTAATAAGCATAAGTTCTCTGATCAGTCTCTGATAATAGAAAAATTGACAAAATATATCCTTTTTTTTTTTTTTTTTTGGTCGTGTGCCAGCCAGGCTGGCAATTTGGGGTGCGCTGCTTCACTTTTCCAACTGTACCGTTATTTGGTGTGAAGTCCGACTTCCACAGTACACGCATGCCATAGGTACCCGTTTATAGGGTAGGCAACCTTTCACACAACAACACATTCATACAAAGAAAGGACAAGGACAGGAGAGAGAAAGCACATCCATGCCCAAGCCGGGACTCGAACCCGGTGGCCACACTATCCATGGCAGACTACTCTGACCACTAGACGAGGTGGCCGGCAATACATCCATTCAAACTAAAGAAAGACTTTCTGAAAAACGGAAAATTATTCTCTGAGACCGAGCAGGCAGCCATTTCGAACGCAAAGTATGTCATCCATTATGACGCCAGAAAAGTGATATTCCAATGTGCAAACGTTCCCTCCTGATCTCGAGCAATCCAAGGAGTGATTCGAAATGTCTCTCGGAACGTGACTCGATTCTGGAATTGGGATTTAGGAGGGAATTCCTGATTCTTGAGTAGGGGTGTGTAAGTGAAATGTTAGGTCAAAAGCTTGGAGGGCCCCCATTTACCACAAGCATCTGCGCTCCTGCTTCAACCCTATGCTACACTACTTCCTGTCTCAACACCATAAGGGAGATAAAAGAATCATTTACTGCATTAAATATCAAAAGAAATTCCGGAGAACTTTATATTACTAAAACAGAGTTATGAGGTCAGAATATATTAACCATTATTAAACACTCTGAAAGGTTTTCAATTAGATGGCATATTTCAAATGACTATGAACTTGAAAGATTTCTGAAAAATAAACTGTCAATTAGATAGACCAGTCAATGTTTATTCTAATAGGATTACTTTTACGTACTCTGAAGTTGGATACCATCAATTAGATTATTATTCTAAAATCTATAAATGTTTTTAGTTAGTGGAATTTAAATTCGGCAAGCTTTTAAATTAACCATCAGTTATTTTGTTTTCTTTCAATTAGGATTTCGCAACTAAATGAACTTAAGTAAAAAATACTAGCTGAATTTTTAAATATTAACATTCCATTGAAAATGTATTGTAAGTAGTATTTAAGTATGCTTTTAGAAAAGAATGGTTTGCCCCAGTAAACCCCAAAAATTAGTTGCCACTTTAAACCAAGTTCCAAAATTGTAATTCCACTTCAATTCATTCTGAATAAAGTAATAGTACACTTTACTTGCATATATTTTAACTAAATTACTGTATATAAAGGAAAAACGTGTAAAAAAAAACTTGCAAACATTTTCTTTAAAAAAATCATTTATGTTAAAATTCAAATAATAAGACATTATGCAAATAAAACAAAAGCTGAACGCACCTGCATTCTTGAAGTTTAAAAAACATTTTATTTAATTATTAATCATATTTGACTATTTTTCCCACAAAGTTGCATTGAATTTTCTAGATTGAAATTATGTGTTTAGATGCTTTGTGCTGTACATGGGTCGATTTTCTTTCCTAGTTAACATTGGCTGCCAGTGACGATGCTAATGGCCATTTTCTTTTCATGATCAGCCAGATGCATCGGCAATTTATATTTTTGTTCATGAAAAAAAGGAGGTCGCCAAATTGGCGACCAACATAGCATCCTGTAGTCACCAAAAAAAAGTTTAATCACAAATGGCGAGTGGCGACCGCTGTTTCTCCACCTTTAGTCTGAAAGTTATTCTACTAATCTTTAGAAAAAAAGATGATGATCAGTAGTGTACATGTAAACACTAATACCGTTAATGTCTTGTACCACTTGGCAATTTACAGTTTTTGAAATTTAATCCAGTTTATTGTTTGCTGTTTTCATACCTAATTAATCACTTCGACATGAGTAGAACAAGAACTAATACTATGCATTCAAACTTGCAAAGATGCAAAATACTATCTTGCTTTCCCACTAGAGTGTGGCAAAACGAGTTTGAAATAATTTTCAATATATTTAATCGTAGAAAGCATTAATTAATTTATACGCATCAAGTCATAGAGAACTGAATATTTTCTCCTGAAATATGCCTGTTAGCTTTGTCATTTTTCCTTTCTTGAGAAACATTTCAAGGTTTAAATCCAGTTATGTATAAAAGCCACTTAAAAGAAAACAAAAGTATGTTCTTATCGGTAATATTTTTATGAAAACACCATCATTTAAATTTTATCTGCATCTTTCTTACATATTATTAAGAAGTTAATTGGCAGAATGGTGTCCTAGCTGCATCCCCCCCCCCCACAGAAAAAAAACCACCTTTGCATATTTTTTGGTTTTGAAAATCTACCCTTAAATATGTAAAAAACATAGTCAGAAAACAGTACTGCTTATTTTTCAAAAAGTTTTAAACTTAATTTTCTTCCCCGTTTCTTTTTACCGCCTTTTTCCCCCTGTAGAGTTGATGAACTATGATAGCCAATGAGACAAGCCAATTAAAAAAATCTCCTTTAGAAAATAACACCGAAATCTAACTATCGAAAGCATTTGATCACCGCCAGGATTGCCTCATTTAATTAGCAGCGTCGAGAAAATGCTTCCTTAAGAAATGTGCGCTTAATGAATTACTTCTGCGACGCTTCAAAACGAGGCAGGCACAATTCGGGGCAATTTTCTCGGCAATTCATTAGCTCCGTAATATTCGCAACTCTGATAGTTGACAGAGGAGACTCTCCATGTATCTTTACCTCCTCCAATTTGGATCTTTTGCAAAAGACGGAAAGAAATCTATTTTTAGATGACGAAATTAATATTGGATGAATCCCGATATCGATTTGAGAGTGCGAAGGAGACAAATTTATTTTCGTTAGTGCTTTAAAAAAAAAGTTTTGTTTTTATTTCAAGAGTGAAAAGTTTGCGTTATAAATTAATGATTTTTTTTTTTTTTTAACTTCAGGTTGAAGGAAGAGAGAAAGAAGTGCAAACTATAGAAAAGTTTCCACTTCATTAATATTTCATTTCTCAAAAACTCGTGTTATTCATCGACTATTAAATAAAGGGGGAAATTTGTGGGCGGAATTATTAGATATTGCGCTAAATAATTGTCAGTTTGCCGGGTCAAAAAATGATTTTCTTTTGTTGTCAAGAACTATTTGCATTGCTTAAGAGTTTCGTGAGTGATTTTTGAAGTTCAGTTTTAGTTTAGCCAAAGAAGTTTGTGTTTTAAATTAATGATTTTTTTCTGAGTACTCCAAAGGTATTTTTTTCATTCTACTTTATATTGATAAATTTATTTATATCTTAGGAACTTATTTTCTCAGTTTTTGAATCTTCTGAGGGGAGATATTACCTCCCTAAAGAGCTTATGAAAATATAATAGTTTAATCCTCTTCTGGAGTCAAAAAACTTCAACACTAATTGAGTTTAATTTTGACTTTGTTTGTTGATGACTAAATGCACTTTGTTTTTAAAAGTTTTTAATTACACTTCAAGCACATATTCTATGCACTTTATTCATAATTTATTTATTTAATCCCTTTACTTATTTTACTTGTTACTTTACTTATTTCATTCAATCATTTAAATTGAATTTCATTATTGTTTTAGCTAATATAGTTGAATAATTGAAAAAGATGAGTGCACACAACCATATATAACTTAAATTTAAATGTTCTATTTTTCTTGCATTTTTTTAATTGCACTACCTCCCAAAGCATTCAACTTTTTTCTTTGATAAAAGGATTCTTTGTAGCCTCAGAACTTGTGCAGGCTGTTTTGTTTTATCTTTAACCTTTTTTTCATCTCACATTCGAAATTTAACATGCTTCTATTTTCCTTTGATTTTCCCAATTTTCTACTTTTTAAAAATAATCTAGATAATTTCTATTTTTTGTTCAAAATTCTACTAATCTGAATTAGCTTCAGTTCCAGTACAGTATAACTCACTGTGAGGTTTTCTCTAATAATTTCCCGTACTTCTTACAGAGCTTTCTTAAAACTGATCGGGATATGTGCTTATACTAAACTTTAAAAAATCGAATTTTAACGTCTTGTTTAGTAGCTTTTTCAGAAGTTTATTGCTTATTTATAAATTTGATCTTACATTAGAAATTGTTCGTCGGTTAGTACTCCGACATTAATCGTTCCTCTGACATTTAAATTCATTAATGCATCTTAGACTGCAATTTCTACTCCATAATTGAAGCCCGGTTTGAATTTCGGGAACATACAGTCGAACCTCCATATATCGAAGTAGCAAATTGTCGGAAAAAAATTCGATATATAGAAATTTCGATATATAGAAAGGACCTCAGTTTTTTTGAAAATTACTCCGGAAACATTGAAATTAAAGCAAAATTTCACACATGAAACTCCATTACTAATATATACGCTAATCATATTTGATGAAAGTTAAGAATTAAAAATGAACGTCCTTTATCTACGTCCTTTAACAAATCCACTTTATCTGCAACACTAAGGCATTTTCTTTTTGTCATTGTAAATCGAGAGGGAAAACAAAATCAAATTGAATTGGCACAGCACTAGTTAAAACAATTTTCGCTGAAACTAATCATGGAGAGAGAGGAATCACCACCAAACAAAATGGGTAGATAGAAACTGGTTTTGCTACAGGACAGGTTGCGTCCAAAATTCGAAAACGACGGGGGAGGGGATAATCCGGGAATTCCAGAATGGACAAACAACGTGTTTGTCCACTCCAGAGGTCCACACTTTATCTACAGCTGACAGTGAGGTTTGCAGTGACCTTTTCTGACCTTCCCTTTTCTCCTGACTTTCATCTTTCGTGAGGTAAAATGTCTAAAAGCGGAATAAAATCTCCAATTACGCTTCCAAAAAAATTCGATATATGGAGATTTTTTCGATATATAGAAACAGTTTTTCTATGTAATGAACATGTGAATTTGCTAGAAGTTCGATATATGGAAAATTTCGATATATGGAAGTTCGATATATGGAGGTTCGACTGTATTACACGTTGTATCTAACGCACGCAAATATGTATTCCATACAGATGATTAGTTATATATCACAGCATGAAAGCAATGAATAAGCTATATCTGAAAGCATTTCCATTACATGAAAGGAATATGTAAGCTTCAAGTCTCTCCGATACAATCGTTAATCCATTCGCATCACTATTTCATGCCTGATGCATCTTGCCTACTCTGAGTTGAGTCAGGACTGGGGTCCTCGAACGCCATTACTTAATGGAGAGTGGAAAAAAAATCGGTGGCTTTTTTTATGATACTATGCGCTCTAATGTTTAGGATCCTAATATTTTTATTCGAAATGCATATGGTAAAATTTTGCCAACGAAGATGGGGAATAAAAATCAATATCATCATTTTTTGGGTGAAAAATAAATATCATACAAAGAGTCAGTTTAAACACAAACACGCAAACCAATTGCACAATCTTGCTCAGGGATTATACGGAGCTATTTTATGACTGAAAGAAAACATGTATACTTATCTGTAATGGCGAAACACATGAAATAAATGCACAGACATTTTATGCAAAAATGCATAGGAATTTTTTCGGTTCTTTTACGTAAAAAGTACGTCACTCTGGCACAGTTTTTCATTTTTGGTGATAAAAATTTATTTTTCGCTATTGCAAACTAAAAATTTAGTAGTTAGCAACGTTTAACAACTTTAACTTCTACATTCTAGGATTTCCATATTGCTTGTACGTATCGCCAATCGCTTTAAGCAATTTGTCTAGTGTCGCTAAGGTAGAAGAAAGTAAACAAGGTGCCAAACTAAATGGCGTTCACGTACCAATTTTTCTTTCTTCGGCACCCATGTCGAATGATTATGTGGTCATGTTAAGCATTCTTTGAGTATTTTTTTGTCATGGAGACTTTCGGTTCGTTTCAATTCCTAGTACAACTTCGTACTGTCAGAGCTCATGTTCTGCTATCTGGTGAAAAACTGGGTTTTAAAACTCTCAAGTAGAGATGGTTATCTGCCGATAGTGGTACCGCACGAAAGAATGGATTCCAGCCGTTTAGGAATGTACTAAATCTGAAAATAGCAAATAAGCTCCATTGAAATATAAGAAACAGGCTTTTGATAAAATTAATGGGTAAAACTAGGACTTACGTAATTTTAATGAGCACTATTCAAAGCAAAGTCAAATAAGTAAATACTTTGTTTATGCTCTTGTTTTCTAAGTTAAAGACTATAATTATGGGTAGATTATATGTTTTTAATCGTTTTTTGATGTAATACACCTTGAATACTCCCCCTCCCTCCCTGAAAAATTTGAAATAACAGTCCTGCATGACACACACAAAGTCATTTATTTTAAGTATAACTGTTGCCTTATTTGTGAAAACGATGCGGCTTTCACAATTTATTATACAAACCATCTTATAATATTAAACATTTTGTTTCCAATAACAAGTTTCCACTCTTACTATTCAAGAACTAATGACCACTTGAATTCCACTCAAGAACTTACCAATGATACCTAAGTGATTTTTGGAAGGGAAATTAATATCCGTCGCATCCCTTTGCAGCTTCTTTTTTGTTACAAACATCCTTAAATGATCGCAGAAAGCATTCCCTATTTAACATTTTCCGTCCCACCATTCCTGCTGCCATCACGTGATCTGCTTTTGCTCACGGCTTTACGACAACTCCACTTATCTCTACGCGAACGCCGAAAATTCCACGCAAAGTAGAAGAGGGTCCCAGAAATCTTCGAAAACTCGGCTGATATTTAGAGAGGCTGCAATCAACCGCGGGAAGCTAATCATAACCCGATATCGCTAATGAACCGGTAGCTAATTCTGTCACTTCAGCTTTTGAGCTCCTCCATGCAGTTTGTGCTGACGTCTGCTTGTTTAATATTTGTAGTGGTGTGGCGTATCCAGTGTTCTACTCGTGTTTGACGAAAAGAGGTATTACGTGGATGTGTGTGGCAACAGCTGGTGCAATTTGTTTCGGCAGACGATAATTCTGCACTTATATAACTTCAAATTAGGAGACTGTTTTAATGAAGTAAATATGAACGTATAAGAATTCGAAGTTGTTGGAGAAGAATGTTATGAGAGTTTAAATCGAGGGATATTTTAGATGTGAGTGCTTGCTATTTGGAATGTGTATTAAATATAAAACTTTTCTAACATAGTAACCAAAACTAAATAATGATTTAATTTTTTCTCGATATCTTACTTGAACTTGTTTATTCTACTCTAATACAGTTGAATATAAAATGTGTTAGAATGTTTTCAATGTCAGTTTGTAGATATCAATATAAATCGTTTTGGTGTTTGTTTCTGAAAACAGCTTTCGTCATTTACTTAGACCAAAGGTACTTTGGAAGGAAATAATGATGATTGGTTAAAATATGTAACCACTTGTTGATAGCTTTCTGATCGTTCTTACTGATTTTTTGCATTCTCAAGCAATGTAGGAAATATAAACATTTTATCACTACGTTAGCGTTACACGGAGCAAATCAAAAAGCTGTAAACCTGACTAGTCGGTATAACAAAAATTAGTAAAAGTTAACACAAATAGAATTTCTAACTTTATTGAGTATGAAAAAAAAACTGAAAAAGTATTATTTAACTTTTGACTTTATTTGGGCTGTGCCTCGACTCGTGACATAATTTCATTGCGCTAATACCCTTTAAATATTGAATGATGTCTTATTATAGACGGAATTTTAACTCACTTTGTGTATGATACAGCTTTTCCTTCTGCCATTTATGTCTGAAAAAAACTGTTTAGATGCCTCTTTTTCTGCATACTTCTTTTTTTTTTATATAATTTGCTCATCTGCAGAAAAAAGGTGCTCTTCGTTCTTCTGATACTTGTCAATCGTACTTGATTTTTACTGAAAAATGTGGAATGTTTTCGGAAACATATAACTTCAAGACCAGGAGCTAACAAACGCTATATGAACTAACTTTGAAAGTGCTTATATGTTCCACGATATGTAATCAATAGTTACCTTTTTTCCAAGTTGTCAAGTCTGCAAATTTCACATTGCGTAATTTTTTCAGGTATAGGTCAGGCGATTTGTTATAAGGGCAGATTATTACGTACTGTTTAAAACATTTATTTTAAAGAATGTATGCTAAAATGCTTGGGCCGTAGTCTAAAATATTTTTTATGATATTATTCCTATATAACAGTCAACAAGAAAAAAAACAGCTATCTGGAAATCTATTTTTATTGAATTTACAGTAACAGTTACACCGGTAATACACATAGCATTCGCATTGGGTTTATTCCAATCGAACATATCCATGGTATTCTGTCTTTAAAAAGAACTTTTTCTTCAAATATTTTCTTTTTTTAATTTACAATATCTGCTTCGCCTGTAATACATATTACATTTTGAGTATATTCTACTTAGTTTACTTATCTTCAAAACACACCAAACATTCCGCATGATATTCTCTCTTTAAAAGACTGTAGCGAGTCCTGTTCTCCGTTTAGTACGGATGACCTTCGCCGGTAGCTATCCCAAGTAGCACACTTCGTTTTTTAAAGGTTGTAAAATGGTTATTAACGTTGTGACAACGGATTAAAAACGTTTATAAAACGTTTTTTGTGCTACCTGGGTATGATTGGCATCAGACGCCTGACTGTCTGAGCCCTAACCGTTTGAGGACATTCCTAGGTTCTTTGTCGCTCTAAGGTGCGCTAATAAACGGAAAGGCTCGTGTTTCGTTTCAAGTGCCGATCCCTGGTGGGACGGACAGACTTTGTGGAGACTTGTGTCCAGCCAATCTACGGGCGTTCAATTTTTGCGTTGACTGTCGTGTCACTGGCAGATCCAATCAAAAAAATGAATAAAGTTTGCAGGAGCACGCCCCTTGCAAAATTTCGAGGAGAGCGCCCAGCTCAACTTGGGGGAGACGAGTCTGGGACTCGGTCCTGATAGTCGTGTTTTTCTGGGCTCGGTACAGGCGTACCGAGCGTGTACGAAATTAGGAACTTTGTTCCAGAGGCGTGTGGCTGCGCCGATCGTTCTATCAAACAACGAAGCCCTCTGTTTGAGGAAGCTGAACTATAGCTGCTGAACTACTTTTGATATTGAACATTTTTCCGCCACGGTTATACATATGGTTGTATATAGTTGTTTAACCAAGATCAGAATTAATAAAATCAATTTGATTTAAAACAAGATACCGTTTGCTTAACAAATCATTAGCTGGAAGTTACCAACACGCCACAAGAGCATTGCTTCAAATCGTATCGTTTTGAGAAGGCTCTTTGGAACTGAAAAATACAAACATATTTTTATGATTTTTCCTTGTAGTAACAGTCAATAAAAGGTCTTTTAAAATTTTATTTGATGTCTACCTCGCTTCAATTTACGATAACTCCCCCCCCCCCCTGGTAATACACATGACGATTGCTTTTAGCCTATCCCACTTATTTAGCGTTTCATCAAAACACCAAACACGCCGCACGATATTCCATCATTTAAAACGCATTGCTTCAGATCCTGTCCTCTTGGAAAAGCTGTCACCGAGAATAACCTATCCAGAGAGATACCGTGACCGAATGCAAACCCTTAAGCTGATGTTAATGCCAACAATATGGAAGGACTATATCCGGCTCTGCCCATTTTAGCAGTATTCCCAGTCCTTAACAACCGAGATTCTAATGATCTAGCCACTTCACCCTGCTAATGAGATCCCAAACAATGGCTTCCAGTTACTACTGAGTATGTGCATTGTCGACAGCTATGCAGCTCCTATGCACATTAGGTCGTATCCACTTCATTGAACCTTTCTTGTGTCAAAACTTGATACAAGGTTGCTAAACGAACACTGATTGGTTAAGTGGTAAAAACGTTATACAAAACTGTTGTTTAGTATTTCATTTTTTAGTCGACATTCTTTGCATTTTTAAACTAGCATGTGTAATGATGAGCTGGAGGAAAAGGCCAATTTGTATAAGCAGTATCGCCATTAGGGGGGCGAGGCTAGACCCAATTAGGGTGCGACACTCAAAGTGAATTTAAGAGTTTATAATACAGCTTGTTATAACGACCACACATTATGAAGACGTTCCCATTATAACGACCAGTGGGAAAAGTTCCAACTTTCTCTCTATAAACGACCCATATAACCCTATTCTACCTCTTATAGCGACCACTCGTTATGAGGACTTTTTTTATGAAACATATATAGTTGTTATATCAAGCGTCGACTGTATATAAATACTGTATTTCTGAAAATTTCCGCCAATATATCTTAAATTATATATAATCTTTTAAACTTCAGCTAAAAAAAAAAACAAAACACAACAGGGTTGGGGTTTTGGACGTCCAAAACTGGTTTTGGTCAGGACAGGTGGGTTTTACTGTCCAAAACTGTCTTAAACTGTCCAAAAGTGTCTTAAACTGTCCAAAAGTGTCTTAAACTGTCTAAAGCATGGCAAAAGGGTTTTAAGCTGACTAATTTCTATTAGCTGTAATATTGATAATGCATACATCTTAGTTTCTTAGTGTTAATTAGTTGTAATTAATTAAAATTTGACAATATTTAATTATATTAGTAATTTTAATATACGTTAAAAAATGAACAATTTACTCATTTACAATTTACCACATCATAAAAATTTCATAAAATAGGAATTGGTAGTACTGTCAAAAAAACACTCTTGAAGCAGATAATTTCAGCTCCATTTGTAACTCAAAATGTGTAAAACTGAAGTCTTTTGTGGTTTCTTTACAATAATGTTTTCAGTGATGTTCAAATAATTTTTTTAACCTTAGATTTAAGAATAATAAACTGATAATAAAATGTTTTTCACTACTCAAGAATATTTTTTTTATTTTTTATTTTTTTTTTAATACTGTGTATTTTGTTTCTAACAATATATATATGAAGGGCTCGGGCGTAAATAGTGGTATCTGACAAACTCGAAAAGAAGTATTGTTTCAAATTAAAAAAAGAAAAATAACTTGTAAAAATGTAATTAAATATATCCGAGACACACAGCACTTAATCAATATACCGACTTCATTTTTTAAATAGAAAAAACTTGCTACACATAAAAAAAAATGCAGAATATCATAAAAGTATTGTACAAGAAGCAATTACTAAAGCGAAAACAGAATTCAATTGTGAAGTAAAAGCTGTAGTGACAGATAATACTCGAGTTATGGAAAAAGCAAAAGAACAGTTGTTTGAAGAGGATAACAGCTTAATAGTTTACGGCTGCAATGCACATTACTTGAATTTATTAGGACAAGATATCACACCAACTCAAATAATGATGAACATTGTAAAGGTTCAAAAGTATTTTCGAAATCACCACATACCCAGTGCCCTGCTAAAAGAAATGCCCAACTCAGTAAAACCCCCAGCTACCAGGAGAGACTCAATGGAAAAGCCAAGTTACCTGCATTGAAGGTTTTCCTCGCAATAGACCAGAATATCAAAAAATTGTTGCAGAACATGAAAAAGACATTGCCAATCTTATTAATAATTATAATTTGCTACTAGATTAGTATCAGCTGAAAATCTTATATGTTTTATGTACATATTTAAATGTTTACATTAGATAAATTAAGTCTTAACTTCAAGTATAATTTTGTGCTTTTGATATTTGTTCAAAATATAAAATTGTACTAAAAATGTAGTTTTGGACAGTTTAGGACAGTTTTGGACACATGGGTTTTGGACAGGACGGTTTAAACCATGGTTTAAACCATGGTTTTTACCATTCTGTCCAAAACCTTGCCAACCCTGAAACACAATGATGCTAGGAAAGGGAGGATGCATATGAGTCGAGGGCAAGTTTTTCATAGGCCATTCGTAATTTATATTTTCTTTTAATCCGTTCAAACTTTTGTTATACCAGAAAAGTAAGGATGAGCTATTAGTGTAAATTGCACTTGTATTCATGTTTTCTTAAAGCATTAAGTGTTTCTTTCTGGTGGTGAGGCATGGATGACGCCACTAATTAACGCCTCGGGCGGCACCAGCGCTAGAAACACCACATATATAAGAAAAAATTCCTATGCATACAACAGAAAATAATTCAAGTTGCGCATTATTGTATTCACATCTTTAAAGTGGTTCTTGTTTCATTGGAATATTTTTCTCGTTTTGATAATTATTCCAATTATATAACTGAACTCCCCTTAAGGGGTTACAGTACCTTTCTAACAAATTTCTTTAATTTAAGTGAAAAAGTTAATTCTTTGAAATATTTGTTTCTGCACTTGTTTAAAAATCAATAATTTATTTTCAAACATCAAAAATTTTGAAAACTTTTTTTGAAAATTTGAAAAATGTAAGAAAATTTCAGTTTTTTTAAAACCCTAAGGCTTTTTTGTTTCTGCACTAATTTCAAAATTTCTTTTTGCGAAATGATCACAAGGAAAACCTCAACAAATCTGTGCATTCATTTTCTTATATTTTGATTAGAAAATATTTTGTGACCTTTTATGTAAAAAAATCTTAGAAAATTTTGTTCTTTGAGGTTTAACAAACTCTAAAATTTTTTGTAATTTATAAAACGCTTAATCAATGCACAGTTTTGTTAAATATATTATCCTGAATGCAAAAAATATTGCTTTAAAGTTATATCTTTAATAGAAAAAATTCCTTAGCATTTCTAGTAACCTAGAAACACTAAAAACTGATCACCGAGAAAAAGCACTTTAAAGTTTGGCTTTTCCATTAGAACACATAGCATGTATGCCCTAAAGTCACTCATAACTTTTTAAATAATTTAGCTAGAACAATGCTGTTTTTTTCTGAGTGTTTTAAATAACTTTTACTTTTGAAATAAGCAATAAAATTTTTTTTGGTCTTTTGGTAATTTTTGAGGTACTGTAACCCCTTAACTATGAATTTCAGAATAAGCAAATGCTCAAGTGAAATTAAATGTGTCCTATGACTTATTTCTACTTTTCCTAAATTCTGTATCATTAAAGAGAAGCTTAACTTCAGTTGAAACTTAAACACGAAGATGACTCAAATATTACTTATGTCACTTGAAAAAGAACTTAAGCATGGATAATTTCCTTAGAGTTTCGTTCTTTGAAGAGTCTTGAGATGATTAAAAGAGTATATCTGAAACTTATACCTCAAGAAAATATTTCTCGATTAGTTCCAGCATATTGAAAATGTATCTGCTACGCATACTTCTTGATGCGAGTACCAACAAAAATTGCAAATAATCCAAGGTATTTTTCAAAAAAAAAAAAAAAAAATCAAGATTTTAAATCATTTTTTCAGCCTTGCTTTTATGTCATTTTCAATATTGGTCTCATCTTTCTTGAAATTTGTATACATTTGTTTGTAGATTGTATAAAAGAACAATGTCTGAACGATTGCTTTAAGTAGGGCCATGGAGGCCCTTTCGGTAAACCGCCTGAGTCGTAAACGGAGGGTTCCGAGTCCGATCTTAGTCTGTTGAAGGTCTATTGTGTTTACTAATGGTGCCTAGGGTACGTTAAAATGCTCTTGGCTACAAAGTCCTCCAAGTGAATCAATACTTCTAGGAGTACTCGGTCGAGGGTTTGATTGCTCATGGTCTGGATAAAATAAAATAGAGCGCTCTTCAGGTGCCCATCCAACCTTTTAAACCACGTGTAGTAGTAGATAGATATTTTTAGACAATGGGATTGAAATGAACGGAAATATATGCTATAGAAATATCTCATATCATCTCAGATAGTCCCGACGATTTGTTACGTCACTCTCCTTTACAGTCTGAAATAAAACAATATTGCCGACTCATTGTCCAACACATGTAAATAGATCATCATACTCTCTTTGAACAAAAATGTATGTTATCCTCTTTTTTCCAAACATGAAATGTCGTCATATGATGTGTCGCCTTTGTTTCGCTTATTCTGTTACTAGTTTTAAGTGAATTTTTTTAGAAATTTTTTACTTTTGACTTGTTCAAAATTCTATAATTTGTAAATGTGTCTCTTTTATGATTGTTTTTTTTTTTAAATTAAGAAGTTTTATGTCCATCGTATTTTACTACTTGTGGTTTTAGCAAATCTCTATTTTAAATAAAATATCGTTTGGCGCAGCATAGCCTACAAGGCTCTTGCGCCAATAAATCCACAAACAAACCAACCAACCAAATATGAATCGTTAACGTTCAAAAATTATATAATTCCCCCCTTCTATAGTTTCACTTTAAGAATTAAACCAATGTCCCACGAATTGTCAACTCCAACGACCAAGTTTTAGATGTTGAAACCATTGCGTAAGATTTCCTGTTTGTATCGGAAGCACTAATTCGTACATTTATGTTTAGTTAAGCGGCACGATTTCTGGAAAGATATCTTTAGCTCTTAATAGTCGGTTAGTCTTACTTCAGAGTTCAGACTCAGTGGCAATGATAGGGACATAAATTGAGTTACTCGAAAATGTCTATGCTACAGAATATACATATTATGATAATGATACGTTGCTTAGTTACAAACTCCGGTACTCAGATTCAGCGAGCGAGATTTTGGATGTTAGCCCACTTAATAGGCTGGGATTACATACGCTTCGTCTTTAATTCGGTATAATTGGCAGGACAAAATAGATTTGGGGATCTGATCATTGTTACTGGAATTAAGGTTATGCATTATGGCTTAAATGATCTTGCTATCATCGAAATAATTACTCATCACATTATGTAAATGACAAAACACCACTATAAGTAACAAAATGCATTCTAGAATTAATGTTCGATATTAAATTTTAATAACTTGAATTATTGTTTTTACATAATGCATGTAAACACGGTGAAATCCCGACTGTAACGAACTTCAAAGGGCTGCAAATTTTATTCGTTGTAAGGGGGATATTATTGTGATGAAATTCAAGCAGTTGGATAACAACTAAAATGTGACTGAAAATTTTCTGTCACGCTAAAAATGATCTTCATTGTGGAAGATCAATGACTTGCACCGGTTAAATGAGTCATAAAATAACAATATAACAAGGGATACAATTTGTGAGAATAAACTTTTTTTGGCAACTAGTAAGTTCTTTTCTCATGCTAGTGTTTAGTCAAGATAATTTTTAAAGGAAGTGGCATTCGAACGCTCTATGTGCATGTACAGAGGAAAAAAAATGTACAAAGTATACCGTGTAAATGGGCAAAAGAAAATTTTTTTAATTGCCTGAATGAGGGAAAGGAAATTAACTATGAACATTTTCGGGCATACAATCGAAAAAGAAACAAAGTGTTCGGGTGGGGGGGAGACAACCTGCTTTCTCTCGTCTCGGATCTAATCTGGAGGTCCCAATTATTTGAAAAATTTATTATTTACGTCATTATCTCCATTCATCTGTTTACTGACTACTAGGGGGATACCCGGCACACCCCCAATCGGGCCAGTGTTACAGGTGTAAACGAATTGAAAAGGACTTCCTTAGTAAAAAATACTGTATAATAAAGTCACAAAAAAATCATTACTCTTTACTGGCTAAAATTGTCACTTTTCTTATTTGTATTGAATACTTTTGCTTTTGTTGAGCGAAACATGTTTTTAGTTTTGGACTGAGATTTTTTATGCGGCTACTTTACTCGTAAAGCAGTTTCAGAGAGATTCGATTTTATGAAATTTTATTTAATTTTAGAAGCTTTATATCAAGTTCGGTTTTTGTTACAAATTTATTTCATTTTTTTCGCATGCCATTTTAACCTCAGAAACTTATAGTTTCATTTTACTTCTTTTAAAATTTATATGGCTTGGTGTTGGTTTCATCTGAGCAACAAATTCGATACTTCTACTAAGATTTATTTTTTAAAAAAGTATTTGAAACATTAACTCAATCACTAGAGAACGTCTTGATTAAAATTGAGCTTATTGAAGACCCTTTTTCACGTTTGAATCTCACTTACAAGAGTGTTGATTTAAAAGCAAAGCTACAAGATATCCAATCTGCTAATCATATAAACAGCTAAATAATTTGCTACATTGATTTACCTAACGAATTTCTTTTATACTATGCTAGTTAAATTATAAGTATGTCAAAACAAAAGCAAATCTTTAAAAACTAAGAAAATTTCACTGAGAGTTATATATAAATTACTTATAACGTGCAGGATAAGTGCAGGCTCTTCAAACGCATAGTCAATTTTATTCACCGGTAGTTTAAATTAGATTTAAAATGAATAAGCAACTAGAATGGTATTGGTTAAATTAATGTTTGAATACATTACTAGAAAACAAACTATTGGCAAACATTAGCTTCGTGTTATTACTTACTCGTACCTCTTCAGGCAAGTGCAACTCATTTAACATTTATCGATAACATTCTTAACCTTCTTCTTTCACATAATTGAAAAAAAAAAGGAATAAAAAAACCAGAGCTGTCTCTCAGCAATAATGTTGAAAAACTCTTTTTCCCATTACCTCATTAAGAGATTAAGAGGGAAAAGTTGAAGGGAGAGGGAAGGACTCTTCAACTGCTGTTTCGCAGAAGGGGGACATAACCTATAGTTTTGAGAGGCGTACCCCAAACCTTCCCTTTTCCGAGAACAAAGCCCAATCTGATCTTTTGTTTTATGTGGTGAAAAAGAATATTAAACGGGCCAGACAAAGGGAAATTCACCCCAAACTTTCCACACACAAAAAAATTAATAAAATATCACCGCTAAAAAATCAATTACCGAATATTCAGTAAACGAATAAGTTCGCTCTGAATTAATGAACTTCAGATTCCTTATCACGACCATCAATAGGTTGGTTATGTGACGAAAGGAAGGGGGGGGAAGGGGAAGGGGAGGTGCAACACTAACGTTAACAGGGCTTTTGATAAAATGGCTGCTAATCGGTGGCTGTTCGCCAAAAGGGATTGTTTTCCCTACCGCACTTGTTATTAATTTGAAAAATGAACTATTAGGGCCATGCTCCACATCAGCGTAAAACGCGACCGAAACTGAAGGCAGAAACCGAAAATCCGGGTACTTTCCATAGGAACAGTATTGAATCCATTTTACGCTTCTGCCTATTTTTTCTGCTTTACGTCGATGTGGAGCATGGCCCTTAGTGTTGCTTTGGCGGAAGTGTATTGTAAAAGGGATGGACGGTAAAAGAAACTTATGATGGAAATGAATTGAAAAGTTGTGCTATCACGAAGGGAAGGTAAGGAACGAGCGAAGCCTCACTAAGCAACAAGGGATAATGATGTTTTGTTTCCTCTTTTTATCTCATTTGATGCAGGTAATATGTTTTTCGTGACGACAGATTTATGTATAAGTTAGTACTCAATGAAAAGTAAAGCCTAATACCGTGCATTTTGCATTTCCGTAT
Organism: Uloborus plumipes; assembly: GCA_038373865.1. Lineage (NCBI taxonomy): Eukaryota > Metazoa > Arthropoda > Arachnida > Araneae > Uloboridae > Uloborus > Uloborus plumipes. The sequence goes on from JAXGGA010002524.1 coordinate 91,492, forward strand.
TTTAGTATATTAATCAAATTAAGTTTGTTCAGAAACAAAATTCGGGGTAGATATTTAAATGGTCTCATGGGGGGGGGGAGGGGGGAATAATTCTTGAATTTGTACGGGTGCAATCCCGACTTTTATCTGAAAATAGAGGATAGTGATTTTTTCGCTACTGATGTGAAGTCTTAGGGCCATGCTCCGCATCAGCGTAAAACGCGACCGAAACTGAAGGCAGAAACTGAAAATCCGGGTACTTTCCATAGGAATACCATTGAATCCATTTTAAGCTTCTGCCTATTTTTTCTGCTTTACGTCGATGTGGAGCATGGCCCTCAGTTATCAGATGAAAATGATACTTAATGCAATGGTTATCTTTTAAAAGCGTGGTAGTAAGAAGTGATGTTTTCTGTAAATGATGTGAGAAATTCATTATCAAATGAAAGTGTGAATAAACGAATGTAATGTACAATAAAGTACGAAAGTAATCGAAGTTCACAGCTGAATTGACCCTTTGCATCAGTTTTTCTCTGCAATTCATTCCCAATCTGTTTTTTTTTTTTTTTTTTTAATCATTGACAGGTGTTTAAACTCGTCGTTTTTGAGATTATAACTACACTTAGCTTTTTCTGACAGCCAATAAATACATTTTTACAGATTACATGTATTACGTTTTAAGCCCTTGTTATGGAATAGCTTTTTTTTTAATATGCTGTAACGAATTATTTTAAAGCAAAATTTCAAAAAATCCTTTTATAAAATTTATTTTAAAACGTTTTGTTCCTTACATAAAGACAATAAGGCTTATAAGATATATTTTTATAATATTTATAGATGAATATGGTTGCTTTAAACTTTTACTGAAAAACTCTGTCTATTGGGATTAAAATCCATGTTTTTAATGTATTCATCAAAATAATGTTTTTGGTTCATTTTCAATTTCATTATATTTTTTAAATATCTGAGTAAAGGTTTTCCATGTATACAATTTTCATAAATTTTAGAAGAATTAAGTAAAACAAGTTTTGATAGAACTAAATAAACACAGAAGTCGAAATTTATTTCATTTATTCTTTACCTGATACAGAAAAAAGGACTCTGAACTATTTCAGAACATCCTTACATGTATGTACTTATATCGATGACAAAACACGACAAAAAATCTTATTATCAAAACTATGACCTTTACATAGCTGTTGCTTTTACAGTATAATACTGGGCACAGAGGTTCCAGTTTGAAACAGTAAAAGCACAGTAACAAACAGTAACCTTTCATTTTTACAGTTTATTACTGTAAAACTAGCTTTTTTACAGTTTATTACAATAAAACTAGCAATTTTACAGTATATTACCGTAAAATTAGCAATTTTACCATAAAATTAAATGTATTATACTGCAAAAAATAGTATAATACTACCAGCAGAGGTTCCTGTTCAAAACTGTAAAATGCACTGGAATTAGAATTTTTTCAGTTTATTTCTGTAAACTAGTAACTCCACAGTTTACTATTGTAAAAATGGTAATTTTACAGTTTGTTACAGTAAAATTAATGTAAAATTAGCTATATCATATTGTAAAAACAACATCTATCTTTTAGTGTATAAACATGGAAATTAAATTCTCCAAAATGTATAACGTGGGCTGTGAACATTGACCAACTACTATAAATATTGTTTAATATTTTTAGCATTTACCTCCCGCAAGTTGGGTTACCGAACCGTAAAGTCAACCTCCAGCTGTTGTAATATATTCGGTGGTTAATTTGTACAGCTAATGAGTACCCATCTATACCCACGTTAACAGATAGACTTATTGATGCGGAAATTTCTTAAGAGAAACTTCACGGCAGTGATACTATCTTTGTAAGGAAACAAAATCTACAGGGTGCCAGTTTCTTCCGAGTCCCTCGTGTTTAATGATGGTAAAGCTTTGTGATGGATCCGAAAGAATTTTTCTCTTCCCGTTTTTGGGGGAAAATATTATTCTAGAGAATATTAGTTCTTATTAATCTTATTTAGTCAATGCCTGAATTCAGAAAGGATGCCCATGGGCGCTGAAAGATGTACAGATTAGTATATTCTGCGCTCCTCTCTCCCGCAGTTTTTCTTTTTTTCTCTCCTTTTCTTCTTTTTTTTTTTTCGATGTGCTATGTTGTAGTACCTTTTGGGCAGTCCCCTATATTTTATTTTTAAATTTAAAAAAAAATGTGTTTTTTAGGGGACATTGGTGTTTTAAATAAGATTTTTTTTTTTACTCTTGAAAATCATTGTAGAATAGCGTGTCGTGAAATTTTCAAGGGTTAATTTGCGAGTGCATTATTATTATTCAAAGTGATTAAAATGTTTTTACGTATAGTAATTCTTAATCTTTTTCTGGAATATATGCTTTTTTGTAGAAAAGTAAAAATATTGTATGCATGAGGTCTATGTTCATCCGAAGGAATACATTTTCAACTATTTTGTCTTTTCTTCAGCACAAAATATCTCCTTAATAAAACAAACGATCCGTCCGGTAAAAAGTCTTTTGCTACAAAATTTAAGGTTTAAAATAGCTAGAAGAATGAAGAATTGAAGGACATTACATTGCAATCCAAAACAAAAACTTTACCGCTTCTAACGAATAAATATGTATCAGTAATTCAAAAGTAAGCAAGACATAATCTCTAGCTTATGCATATTTAAATCAAACTTCATTAAAACTTTTTCATTATCAAAATCTTTGACCCTAAAAAAAATGATAACATTACTACAGAAGAAAACATAGAACTTAGTGCAATTAAATGTCTTTCGGGGCTATAAGGAAAACTTATTTCCGTGCAAAAAAATCAACCATATAGATGAAAAAATAGTTAAACAGATAGGCAGAGATACAGTTTTATTCATAGGCAGATAGTTTTGTCTCGAACTTCCGTTATGTTGTTCAACTCCAACACTATAAAAGCTAAGAAAACAGGAAACAAATTGAATAAAACTTTAATACGTATTGTTGGTGGAGTTCTATTTTTAAAAGTATCATCGTTTTTATTTATTGTTATTATTATACGCCTCCCCCCCCCCGTCCTTCCCCCAGAAAAAAAAAGTTTTATTTCTATCGGCAGCGAAACAAAATCAGTTGCATAAGCAATCCCATTTTTTAAATTCGGGATTTTGGTTTTCGAAATAAAACTTCCGCTCTGGAATAACCTTTACACCATATTATTAACATGTGCAAGCAAGTCTTCCTCTCCTCCAGACTTTACAGGAATCCTTCCCACCCGAGACAAGACTCGATTCCTTTCCCTCCCAGCCACCAAGAGTTTTAACAATGTGACGACAAGTAATATCTAATCCTTGCTTTTCCTTTGTTCCCCAGAACGCAATCGGGGGAGGGGACATCGCCGACTAAAAGGGGTCGGCCGGTCTCAAGTTTCAATTAAATGCGAAGCCCGGACTCTTGTTTCGCTCTTTAATGAAGTCTCCCGGATAGCGTTCGCCTTCTGTTGAACCCCCCCCCCCCCGTCCCCGATCCATCAAACTCTCATCTGGCCTCGTGCGGATTTGTAAGTCGCTAATGCTGGCTGCTGGTCTTATAGAGGGGGCGGCCTGGGCCCTGTTCCCATCCGTTCGGTCCGTTGATTCGGATTTGCGTGTGAGCGAAATAATTAGAAGCTATTGATTAGGATTTGGGTTTGAGTCGAAGTCCTGTATATATGGAAGGGGTGCAGAACAGGAAATGGCCATTCTAGGATGGAGCGTGCGTGTGGGCTGTTCGTCCTTCATTTGAATTTCAGTGGGGGGTTTTATTGGTTTATTTACTTTTTTAATGCCCAGTGAAATTGAGTAAGCATTTACAGTCGAGCCCGCTTATTAGAATATTGGGTAAAAGAATACCCCGCTTAATAAATACATGTTCGTTGTACCAAACCGTTTTAATGCATTATTTTGATTCCGGATAATGAATGATCCCGCTTAATAAAATATTTTTTCTTGGAGAAAGGCTATTCCATTAAGCGGGCTCGACTGTAGTTTTTTTTTTTTTTTTCTTGTTTTTTTAATGTATGTGTGGTGTAAATTCTCTAGTAATAACTAGAGTCATTTACCATCAAAACCCGATAAGTCCACTTTTTGTAAAAAATAATCTTATTTAAAAACATATTAGTTTTAAAGCTCATTTTCCCTTGGGTTAAAATCAATAGATCAATTACCACTAGATCTCAACCAAAAGTGAATATAGAGTTTTTAGTCAAAACCTTAGATCCCTAGTCCCGCCTTTGGAACTATGGATTTTGAGAAATCGATGAAACTGATTTTGAGTCTAAACGACTCACTTGTTCTCTAAGAATCTTATAAATCTCAGCATTTAAGGAGGCATTACACAATGACCGTCAAAAACATAAGCAAAAAGAATTAAGAAAGAAAGGTGTGAAGGATAACATATTTTCTGTTAGCAACTAAGGCAACTTTACGGCTTCAGAGCCTTATGCTGAAAATTCACTAAGCACATGGAAACTGATGTCTTGTCAATAAAATCAATGTTTTTTTTTTTTAATTCTTTTTTTCTTGCGTGCAAAGGTTTATGTCCCACAATATGCGCTTATGATAGCTTTTATAGTAGCTTTGATAGTATGGCGCAATTCATTTTAAGTAACTATCACTTAGCATTTTTTATAAACTACTGTTTCATTAGTGACTACACAAATCTCATACCGAGGAAATTCTCTCTTTCTTAATCTAGAAAAGAGAGCTAAACTGTTCTAATTATTCTTTATTTGCTTTTCAAAGCAAGTTTCAGAAAATATGCTTACTTTGCATTTTGTTAAATGTATAAAATTAAGTGAAAAATCAGTAACCCCTGTGAGCGTTATGCAATTTATTTTAAAAAATCTATAAAAAAAATCGTGGCTAGACATTTCAATGACAAAATAATTTTGCATTTCTCTTGTTAATGTTAATTAACTACTAATTAAACAAAACAAAAAAGAAATGAAACGTGGAAATATAAAATCGTATGCACCAGTTACTTTAAGTTAAACAAGCAGCTAATTTTTCGACAATGCTTACCAATTCGTGCATAGAGTTCATGTTAATGCCCATTTGAATAACAAACTTAGAGCAGTGCGTTGAATTGTTCCAAATAATTCTTTCTTACTAACGAAGCTTCAATACAACTTTAATGAAAAGAACTAAATGAAATCAATTATTTTTCTAAAACACTCATAAGGTGGGTTCTCTTAAATTTAAAACCAGAGTACAAAAAGCCCTTTTAGTCACTTCAAGAGACAGTTCCTGCAGCAAATCGAAGACAAGAATGCTTCACATTAACTCGCCTTTTCTTTTCCTTTTAATGTGCTCTTAAAAATACATTCCAAATCTCTTAAAATAAACCTAAACTTTTCGTTGTTAGACTCTCTACCACTCGCGAAAGAATTGGGAGAATAAAAAACAGTGAGCTTTACGCTCAAAAGGCACACAATGGGAAAATTTTCGATAAAAATCACAGCCATTACAGATAATTAATTAATAAACGCTAGAGTGAATTTTCATCCCAGTAATGGCAACACGGTGAATGCAGACGACGACTGGAAACTCCACATTGGTAAAAACAAAAATGCAGCAACGGTTTGGCGACCCAATTAAGATGGATATTTAGTTATTTATTTCTTTAATTAATTAATGCGAGCTAAGTTTTTTTTTTATATTTGCGTAGTTTTTTGTCCGGTTTTCAAGTAGCTTTGCCTCAAGGCGAAGATGAAATCATGGATTAATATCGTCTCATCCATGTAATGGGTTTATTAATGCAACACAGTGACTAATTGTTCCACTGTAATGATTGTGTTGTTTCATGTATTCATATTCATTAACAATAATGGAAACTTATTATCTCTAAAATAAGACTTGCTTATTAATATGAAAATATAGTTTTGGTATAGAAAAAGCAAAATTCAGTAACTTTATTCTTGAGCCGATCTTTAAATAAAGATTCAATAAGTTACATCGCATTTACACATCTTAAAAATGAGACAAAAATATATGATCAAACATTCTTTACTTCTGCCGAGCAATATTATTTTGAATTACACGGGATTCATACAATTCTTGAAAGTCGTCAAAAATATGTGTTGGCTTTACTGAAATAAAATTTAGTTCTTCGGGTTCTAAGTGCTTTCAAAACTACATCTTTATTATTTATTTATTTATTTATTTATTATTATTATTATTATTATTATTATTATTATTATTATTATTATTATTATTATTATTATTATTATTATTAATTTTTGTCTTGAAACTCGTTACCCAAGAAGTTTCAGCAAAAAGATTTTGGGTTAAGAAAACTTTTGTTTTGTCCGGGAGCATCTAAGCCCAACCAATGCTTAAGCCAAGTTTGAGCCCTTAAACTTGAAAGTAAATGGCCAACACCTTACGTTTCTCCACACTGTCATGCATTTTTAATGAAAGATAGCACAAAAAATGTTATAGCTATGGTATTGCCCTTAATAGAAATTTAAGAGCAGTTGGATACGGCGTTCTTTGTTCAGTTTTCACGAAATGTGCAGGGCAACTGTTTCATTGGAATTTACTAGTGCTCATTTACTTATGCACAGGAAATGAATGTTTTGTGTCTAAAATATTAAAGAAAATAAGAGATAATATGGCCATTTAAGTAATTTAAAGGAATTAACACAAAAACTATTCCCGTGTAGCAATTAAAGCTTATGTTCAAACATTAAGGATGAGAGTAATTAATTTAAACGAGTTTTAAGATTTAATTCTTAATGCAAACTTTTAGCAAGGGAAACAAAAGCATATACTTCTCAAACATTCCAACCCCCCCCCCCCCCACACGAAAAAAAACGAAATCAATTATGATTTGGCAGCTGAAGATCGTGAATATAAAGCAAAAAACCTTGGAAAGCCTCGGATCGTCATGCAAAAAACAACTACCCTCATCTAGTTCAACTTTGAAATCCAAATCTTTCGAAGGGCATAAAAATTTAAAATCACGCTTTTTTTCGATTTAAGCGTGTTGCTTAAAACTAAAATTCAAAAGAATAGCTTCCAATTGTATAAAAATTGCATTGTGTCACCTGAAGTGACTTCTTTTTACAAAATCTAGTAACAGATTGATTTGTCTTTCCATCGAAAAATAGCCAGAGAGACAAACAATCAAACGGACATTGATTTTCGCGTAATAATTATACGTATTAGTTTTAGAAGTCACTCAGTTATCTGCCGAATTCCAGAAATCCATTTTTCTGAACAAGCTGTTTAACGTAAGAAAGCACATCTATCTAAATAGTAGATGTAACTGAAGAATATTTCTTCTTCATTATGAAGTTTATGTCACAAACACTGTTCATGCTCTTTACATTTCACTAGAAATTATTCATTTCGGCATCAAACTTCATAAATATGACAGAGTGAAGTTATGTCTTTCACTTTACTTAATACATCACTTGACGAGCCGTCAAGCATAATTCATACAGAAAACTGATCGTGCCTAACTCTTCGTAAACAATAACAAAACAGCATTAAACGTGAAAAAAAATCACAATATATATTGATAAATATATGCATAAAAAACACGTCACGAGCAAGCGCGTTTTTGGAGATAAAAAATTTATTTATTCCATTTCATGCATGGAGAGTCTTTTATGTCATAAAACATTCAGATAAGTACGTTGACAGTCGCTCGATTTTCACCATGCCTGTTGCCATTCGCGTATAAACAAAACAACGAACCGAAAATAAACCCGATAATGTAAAATGGGGACGGCGGATCAGTTTCAAATAATCTTTCTTCTGCTTAAAAAAAGACGTTGACTTGAGATGCATCTCTTTTCATGGGATTTTGTACGGTTTTGATGTCAAGTTGTCCTGGAAAAAACACAGGTGTGACAAAAACATTCAAAAGAGATTCGTGAAACGAATTTTTTTCATTTAAATGAATAAATTTAGATGTTTTGCAAGTAAAACGATCCGAAATATTCAATGTATTTGAGCATCACACTATTTTGACCATAAATTTTAAAAATCACTTTTAGCAACTAATAAGATATATGATGGATGACAAACTAAGACTTTTTTTTTGCAAGGAGCATAAATTTCATCAAAAAAACTTCTGTAGAAATACCGGTTTCATTTCATACTATTCAAGATAAGTTATGTACAGTTTTATTTAGTATCGGTGTAAAAGATTTCCAATTCTAACTCGACAAACCATTTTCTTCCCTGTATTTACGAAAAGAATGAAAAGAGTAGAAAAGAAAAGCCGTTGAGGATTTTTTTTCTCAACTCACAGCATGCATAGTGTAAAGAAAAGAAGTGAATTGTTATGCAGAGCTTTAGAAAAACTGAAATTAAGTAAAAACCGCGCTTTTTATTTTATTGTGGGTTTTTCACGGAATTCTTTCAGTACAAAATTGATGAAATACTCTGCTGTCAAAGGTAGCAGCACGTTAAATTATAAAAATGCTATTTGAAAGGTATTTTATTTATTTATTTGATAAGGATTGTCTCCTGAAATATTATTTTCCCTGTTCTTAATATAAGTTTTCATTGACGCGATATTAAACTCACAAAATTTAAGTCACAAAAAATAAATTGATAACTTTAACTAAGTATATTCGATAGTTTAAAATAAATTTAGGTTTAGATACACCAAATTAGATTTAACATTTAAAAAATAATCAATTTTTTTTTGGTCATAAGAAAGCTAGCGTTAAAAAAGATACCGAAATGAAATTATAAATGAAAAAAGCAAAGAATTGCCAAAAATTTAATGTTTAAAAAAGCAATATTAACTTAGTTTGTTTAGTTTGCGTGCAAACATCTTTTCTAAGTGTCAAAAAATGTTGACTTTGAATTGTTTCTATAAAAATCAAAATTAACTTCAAAAGCAGTCGTCTCCTTATGTTAAAAATAATTCCTGAAAGGTATTTTCTTTCAAAACACTATCTTTTACGCATGATAAAAGTTTTATAAAAATTACAAATCATAAAAACCATAAAAGAATAAGAATAATGAATGTTTGAAAATGTATGGGGGGGGGGGTACGGAATGAAGTGTAACGATTTGCATAAATATGTAACAAACGTTATGAAACGAATAGCAGTTTATTTGAATATTTACTTGATTAACAACGTACTACATTTTAAGTAAAGCTTTAAAGAGGTAGTCTAAAATTTTCTTCTAACATTTACTAAAGTTATGGGTATGAGGTAAATACTTTTATTCTAAATATACGTTTGAGAGACAAGCTGACTCTTGACCACTGGAATCTTCGATGGCATTTCCCCAACTGCTTGTGATTTATTTACATTACATAACGTGAAAATATTTAAATATATTGTGTACTTATACAGGTTTTTATGTAAGAAAGTTATGGTTGCATTTTTGTGCATTAATTTTAAATCGCGGAGTTTTTTTCGTTTCTTTTCTTTCTATTCACTTTTATAGAATATTTGTTATTAGAGTAAGAAAATAAAAATAGTTCTGAAGTAAAAAATATTTATTGTTTTTTAAAACGCATTCCTATTATAAGCAACAAAATAATCATTTAACTAAAAACTAAACGGAGTGATTTCATTACTAAATGCATATAACTTGTTCATTTATCTTTTTAATATTTTTTAAAAACGCAAATGTCCTGAGTACCCCTGATCATTTAAACATAACCTTACAATGAAGACACATAGTACCAAAAAAGATAAACACCGCATCATCTCGTCCGCAATAAGCTATGAATCGGAAACAATCAAAAGAATATGTATGACATTAAAATAAAATAAAGTTTTTTTAGGGTAAACCTCGTCGCCAATAGGCAGCCAAACGACGAAACAGTGGTTGAATGCTACTACTCTGCTGTTATTTTTAGAAAGCTAAGAGGAAAAAAAATTAAAAGCTCAACTTTCCGTCTATGGGCAGTTTAAAAACGTCGTAGTTGATCTAAAAAGTCAAACTATGGAACTTATACACTAAAAAATAGCCGTTGCTTTTACAGTATAATACTGGCAGCCGAGGTTCCAAATTAGTATCGTAAAATGTTGAGAAATTAACTGTAAAACTAGATTTTTACAGTATCTCACTGTAAAGTTAGAAATTTTAGTTTATTGCCATAGAATTTAGCAATATTATACTGTAAAAACAATAGTATGATACTGGCAGCCGAGGTTCCATTTTAAAACTGTAAAATTCACGGTAATAAACTGCAAAATGAGCAATTTTGCAGTTTATTGCTGTAAAATTAGCAATCTTACAGCTTAATGCTGTAAAATTCGTTATTTTACTGTTTATTACGGTGAAACTAGAAATTTTTAGTTTATTACTATAAAATTAGCTGTATTGTACTGCAGAAACAACGTTTCATTTCTTACAGTGTATAATGTGATCTAAAGGAGTTAAAAATTTGATCACTCTCGCATCTCGTAAAAGTTATCATTTGTTTTTTAAATTTGCTCACAGTCGTTATGAATAGGTTACTAAAGAGAAAGAACGAAATACTTGCCATCTGTTAAAAAAATAATAATTGCTTAGTTTGTCAAATTTGCACTGCCATAAATATGTCTGTAAATTTTCAAAAAAATAAAATAAATAAAATATTGCAGGTTAAAAATTTGTCCTGGAGTAAATAAAAGAATTAATATGGTGTCATACTGCCATTAGTCTATCAAGATATAAACTAAGAACTACAATTTCAATTCAATGACATTAATCTGTCGAGAATAAATCAAAAGAAAACAACACTTTCACTTACTGTCAATTATTTATCAATGAATCTTCAAAAACGAGTAAAATATCACTCTGCTATTCTACTTGGAAAAATATCATTCACAGTCACTTCGTTCAATTTTAAACTTCGGAAATAATTTAAACAAAGAAATAATCTTTCAATTTCGCCAGCATTTATGTATGAAATTTGTTTTTTATAAAAACAAACAGCGCCCGATAAATATTAAAACTCTCTTCGTAATAAGAGGACATTGATTATTAATCTCCACCGAATGAATGGCACCTCATTTATTTTCTGTCAAAATCAGAAACTTATTACAAAATGAAGAATCATTTCTCTTTAGGCTCGAGAAATTTAATTTGATTTCGAAACGAAAATATATTCCAGCTATCGGTAAGAAAATTAATAAACTTAAGTAAATTTAAAACATTTCCTTCCTCTTTAGCAATCAGATTAAAAAAGGAGAAATTCTAAAGAAGCGACGAAGCCAGAAATCTCAATCAGTCAAAAACCACAAAGCCCTCTGCTAAAAAAATGTATTTCCTGATAAAAATTTACTATTTACTTTTATGATTAATAACCGAACGAATTAGTAAAAAAAAAGCGCCGGCGAGTACTTATTAAAATGTCATTACTGGTTTGCTCCAATTTATCAAGATCATCCCTTTTAGAGTGACTTGTATTTATTGGAGCTTAAATCAAAAATTGTCTCTTTTTTTGCTTAAGGTCTTTCCCAACATGTTTGCATATATGTGGTGCGTTGTCTTAATTTGTTCTTCAAAGTTTGTTCTCGACAGTTACGCACCCTCCCGCCTTCTCTATTTGCTTAGTTTTTTTTGCGCCAGCGGATTTCTCCTTTGTGATGTTCCAAGATGTCAAAATCGTCTGTCGTGGATGTCCCCCCTTTTGTTTGAATTTCGAAGTGCAAGTTATGCAAGGGAAGCAATTATCGTCCATGTATATGCTGCTAGAATTTCCATGCTCTTTTTTTTTTATATCAGCTAGGGGGAGAAAATTATATCCGAGTGGCGGAAAAATTATATATCATGAAGGTTTCGTGACTGCGATTAAGAGTTCACAGCCCTTGCCAGTAAGGCTTCAGGATTGGTTAATGCATTCCTTTTCAAAATCATTGGATTTCTTTTTTTAATTACTGATACATTTTATATCGGGAACTAATACGCAACTGTAATATATTTAAAGAAAAGAAACAAAAAAAAATGATGAGATTTGATTGAATAGTAGCTTTTCAAACTGTAAGCATGCTAGATAAAAACAAGGTGTACAAATGTGGAAGTAATGTTAATACTTAAATAATTTTTATATTATCTCCTTTTCCACAATATTGTTAAAAAAATTGCGAGTTTTTCTATTTCAGCACAATTTATTGACGACAAGTTGTACTTTTCAACTGAAAAACGAAATTTAAGTTTAATTTTCAAAGTATCTGACGATTAAGAAAACGACATATCTGCTCCAAATGTGCTCATTTTAAATAGCTAACAACACGAATACGAACGAGCCAGCTTAATGGAATAGCCATTTTTCCGAGAAAAAATATTCCATTATGCGGGATCAAAATAATACATTGAAATGGTTTGGTACATTGAAATTGTATTATATTAAGCGGGATATTCTTTTAACTGATATTCTAATAAGCGGGCTCGACTGTATGTTAAACATGCAGTACAACTAAGAGATAAATGTTCATTAAATTAATTGATAACTTGCAGTCAACTTAAAATGAAAATACTCATGAAACTCACAGATAATTTTCCATCAAATTAGTAATTCACTAATCGCCAAACTAACAGATGGATTTTTGACTTCGTATAAATGGATCTACCATTGATTTTACTGAAACAGATTTTTTTTTAATATTTGCTGCACTTATGCAAGTTTTTAACAGCTTGCAAGGCGCATATATTTCTTCTCTCTCTAATGGGGCTGGGGAAGCAGCACTACCGTTAGCAGACATAGTGGATTTCTCAAACCAATATCCATTCCTTCATGTAGCACTACTTTTGGTGGATGGATGCCGTTACCACGGGAATCTTGACGCAATGTTCCCCATCAGATGGAGGTCCTCTGTTCGATGCGAAACTGCACGAAGAACTTAATTTTGCCACGAGTTCACCAAGTCAAACAAGAACTCGAGGATTCTTTTACCTGCCGTATAATCTTACGAAATGGGCTCTGTCGATTTTCTGTGTCTTGAAAATCCACCAACTGGAGCCATATACTAACCTGCGTCTTTATCCTGTTGTAAGAGACCACCCTAGCAGCAACATTTCATCGGCCGATGATCGGCCATTCATCGAACTCCGATGAAATTCTTATCGGCCGATGATCCAATATGTCTCATAGGCCAAACAGAATCCGAGCAGCAAAATCCGATGAGTTTTGCTCGAAACACGATGAGATTTGGAGCAATTTACGAGCAGAACAGTCCCGTGCCGATGAATTTCATCGGGAAACTTGATCGGAAGGATATCGTTTTCCGATGAAATATAGCTCGGCTTATTTTCATCGGGAAAGTTGATCGGAAGGATATCGCTTTCCGATGAAAAGTAGCTCATCGAAAACCGTGCTCGGATACTGATCGGAACGATGTCATCGTGCATTGCGGGATGTTTACGAGCTGTTCGATGATCAGCCGAGCAAAATCCGATGAGTTGATGCTACTTGGGCAGTGTCCTAACTACTGCACCACAAGGCGCATATTGTTCGCTTCAATTTCAATTAACTTCTTATCAACGATTATCTTGCCACAAATTAACGGAAGCTTTATACATTCAATGAATTCATCTCAGACGTAAAAAGATGTACCAGATACGCTCGCCTTTAACAGCCAACAACACGCATATTACTCACATTAAAACACAATTATCTCTCCGTTAAAACCGAAACGCTTCCCTTCGCACACACTACACAAACCCGCAGATTACGAAAAGCTTACAAGCTGAAAAATACACAGACGAGCAACTGTACGTCAGATGACCAGTATCGAAAATCAATTTATATTTCAACCCCTCTCCCATTATTCGGTGAAAGAATAGGAACAAAATATATTTTACGCTACACAATCTACCCGTGTCTAACACTCCTCATTACGCTCGACAGACCCCCTCTTATACCCCTCGGGTTTCAATAATCGATAGTAGTCGCCGTGCCACTCACTCGGCTTCGATTGGTTCGTGACGGCCACGATCGGAAGTCGTATTAAAACTGCCAACCCCTCTCTGGTTCTCTATTTCTATTATTCGGCCCATTTTTCGCGAGAGTGGACTGTGCCATCAATTACCGTCGTTATTTTCCTGGAAAATGAGTAATTGTTTCCCCTGGCTTTCGTTAAAAATGTTTCTCCCTCTTGTTTACTCGGGAGAGGGCCCCGAGGAAGGCATCGAAGTAATGTGTGGTTCAAGTTGGATCAGGAAAATATTATTTTTGTGTAATGGTAATAATGCTCGGATCGAAATTGGTATCATTTATAAATCCGGTAAGATCTGGGAGGAGGTTAGCCCCAGGCGACATTTTGAGACACTTTCTGTAAATCTTGATTCTTTACAGAGCAATGTGTTTTGAATCACATATTTTCCTGTTAAACCAGAAGTGTCTTTTTAAGTTTGTTCTTAGCTTCTTATATTTTTTTCCGTATGAAAGGCATGCTTTACTGTAAATAAAACGCAGTATTTATATTTCCGTATTCAGTTACCAACAGTTTTAACTTTTGCATTAAACTGTGTAACTACTATAAAGACTCCTGATACCTTTCGGAACCTTAGCAGTGTTTCATTCTATTCTCATTGGGAAATGACGCCTGTACATATCTGTACCTCAGAACCAGAACGACGTAAGTTCAAAAATGGCCATTTTCACTTTTTTGCTTCATTGTATGTAGAATCTTATTCCACATCCAATCCACTCATTAAAACAGTATTGTATAAAAAAAAATTCTTTCATAACTGTTTGGCAGCGTGGAAAGAGCGCAAGTCCCATCTTTGCATGTATCCAACAATCGTTTTTCCCCTCTACTGAAAAATGACGAAAATGGACTTACGTTAGTCTGGTTCTGAAGTACTGATATAAGGTAACCATACATCCCGTTTTGAGCTAGATAGTCCCATTTTCGGGTAGCCTGACCCTTTTGTAAACAAGTAACTTGTTGTCTAACAAGTATAGTTGTTAGACGCTGAAATGTCCTTTTCTCTCAAGCGCTAGCTGGGAACACATGCTCTGAAGTACCGCTTACATTAATTTAGAATTGTGAATCCAGTATGACAGGAATCCTGCAAGTACTTGAAAGTACCATTCCTTGTATTTTGCTGAGAGTTCAACAGTTGTCATTGATCGTAAACAATATTATAAGCTGCTAGTATTGATTCTATGGTCTAAACCCTAGAAATTGACAACTTTATTTTACTCTATACAAATGTTTTTTGATGTATTTTCAACTAAGAAAATCAAAAAATATATATATAAACTTATAAATTAATTCAGGGTATAAAGGGGGTTAAATTTTGTAGTTGGATGGAATTGCTTTAGCCTTTTCATAACAATAATTCAAGTCATGCAAACTTTCGCATAGCTATTAACAATATTTCAGCAATAACTTATCAGTAGAAATAAAATATTTGATTATAAATAATTTAGACTAGGGAAAAAGCGAAGTTTCAAATCGCAGCTCTTAAATGATTCTGAATTGTAAAAGTAAATTAAATAAAATTTTACCAGGAATTTCATTTTGATTTAAAACCAACACTAAATGTACTCAAGCATCAAAACTATAATACTACTCTTTTTTTTTTGAAGTGTTCTTTTTTGTAATGAAGCACGACCTGTCAAAAATAAACGACATGTTTCTGAAGCACAAACAGTTGTCTAAAATTGTTAAATGCCGTATTTTTAAGGTAAAAATAAATGGTCTCTTGTGTATGTAGTACGTGATTGTGAAGCTATCCAAAAGAACTGTTTGTAGATTCGACGGTATGCGGGCAATATAGCAATTGCTTCGTACCAGCACAGAACATTCAAGTCAATGTAAATGTGAAGTTTAATATGATAGTGGTGCATGGGTGATGATGTTTATTTCCAAGATTTTGTGTAATATCCCAAGCAAAGCCATGAATTTTTTAAAAACGGTTTGGGGGTCTGTTGAAAGAGGGCTGGATTAAAGTTTCTCAGTATTTCTGGAAATGCATTGATGCATATAAGTATATATACTTATATGCTACTGAAGTATCCCCATATATTAAGGCTAGTGGGAAGGGGGATGTCTGTCTCCATTCTCAAATTTCCTCGCCTTGATGCGTTCTGTGGAGAAATCTCAATAACATTGCCGAGATGCTTTTGACGATCTCTAGGGATATGAATCCTCCTGCAGATTTTGCGGCATACCAGTGCTGAGGAGGGGAGGGGGGTGATGATTATGGAGTATGGCGGGGAGGGGGGGGGTTGAAGATAGAAAAGTGGTCTTCCTTGAAGAGGTGCATCACTTACAGGTAGAGTAAATGCACCCAATATGAGGGTGCCTTCTAATATAAGGTAACCTGCAAAAAATGAAATGTTTTTACAGTATAATACTGGGAGCCGAGGTTCCAATTTAAAACTGTAAAATGCACAGTAATAAACTAAAACTGGCAATTTTACAGTTTCTTAGTGTAAAGTTAGAAATTTTACAGTTTATTGCCGTAAAGTTTAGCTGTAAAAACAACACTATAATACTGGCAGCAGAGGTTCCAGTTTAAAACTAAACTGTAAAATGCACGGTAATAATCTGTTAGATTAGCAATTTTACAGTTTATTACTGTAAAATCAACAAAAAAAAACAGTTTAGTACTGTAAAAGTAGCAATTTTACAGTTTATTACTGTAAAATTAGCTGTATTATACTGTAAAAACAACATTCATTTTTTAGTTTACCTTTGTTTTTTTTTTTTTTTCTTTACATGAATCCGACATCTAAGACGACTAATCGTAGTTTTAAGAGTTGACGTTTCGTAACTTGACTAGAGGCAGGGATCTGGGCTGCAGTTACAGAAGTTAAAGATTCTTGCTTGTTTCACGGTTCTAAATGGTTTTGTAGTTCTCTAGTAATCGGGTTGAGTTCCGTTCTTTTGCGTCAAACAGGCAATTATAAAGGTTATATTTTTTTCTGTACTATTGTTAAATACGTGGTGTGATCAAGAATGTAATATGGGAAAAAGCAAGTAGTTTTCCATTTTATTTTCCTTCAGAACACTGAGTAATAAAGTTTAAATGAAGATGGAAATGGCTCTGTTTGTGTGATTGAGCAGGGTTATTTTCAAATAATCCGGGGTGTAAACTGGGATTTGTATCAAAATGTTTGATTAAAGCTAATACAGACTTAGCAAGTTCTCGGGAAAAGAAAATTTGTTGAAGTGCAATAATTGCTTTGTGAAATGCAAGCAGTTGTTTTCTAGTGCTATTTTTTTGTTTAAACGAACCTTTTCTCCCTTGTTTTAATTTTAAATGTATGCATAAAATTTTAGGTTTGATCATTTAAACTGAATTGCTCCAAATTTCAAAATCCTTATTTTCATTTTACGCCCAATTGTTTTTTTTTCTTAAGCATTTATGTATAAGTGACAAAAACAAAGGGTAATGCGTATTTGGGGCTTTTACCCTAGTAATACATATAGAATCTGGTTGCAAAAGCTAAATCTAGTCAAAGTATTAATCCCCACTTCTCAGTTTAGCACTACAAGAATGCTGACTCTAAGAAAAAAAGGACATTTACGTTTAAAAATAGTAATAATAATGATAATTGACAGTTATAAATAATAATTATAAATAATAATATACATAATAAATTTCCTGGTTATTTGCCAAAAGACCGGGTGAGACTTTCAAATTATTCCAAGACCATATAAAACTGCCTTTTCCCGCATTTTGAGTGGGCACACGAGGGGACTCACCTTTCAGCAGGGGAAAAAGACTTTTCCAAATTGTCCTTGGTGTTGCTCCGACGTGGCTTTCCCCGGACATATTTTGACCTGTTGAAATTTTACAAAAGACGAAGTCCTTAGGGACCCTACACTTTTTCTAGATGTTTTAGACATTTTTGGTTTTATGGGGGTTGTCTAGCACAGCTAGACAACCTGAGATAAGTAAGAAGAAGAAGAAGAAGATACACAAAAATAATAATACAAGCAATTATTAAAAACAATTTAAAAGAAATACAAAAAGAGTAAAATAGATACCATAAATGATATTTATTATACTAAATTTTTCTCTCATAAAGTATGTCTTAAAACAATTCAGCAATATTTCAAGTTGCACATCCCCTGGTAAATGTAAAGTGCTTTTATGAAAAATGTTATCCTCATTTTATTTTACAATGACTATTTGCATTTTTTCAATATAACTCAGCAGTGGGGATTAATTTCTTGACAAAAATATGATATAGATAATTTATATTTTAATGTACCTTTTAAAGTACGAAGCTGAAAGCTTTTGAACTGCACTTGAATAGATAGACGGGAAAAAACGAACCTCTTCCAAACACAGTATGATTTCACCTAAAGAATTAAATTACTTACTATATTTGAGGACACTAATAGCAAATGACGATTTTTGAAATGAAGTTTAATACACGAATAGCACCTTAATGGCCCCTTTTGCTTTGTCAGTCTCAAAAATAAAATTCCATTTTACAACTAGCAGTTATAGCACTTGTGTGACGAGGAACTGTGAGTTAAAAAAATGTTACGTTCTTTCTTAGTTTTATAGTGGGCGCAATCTCGGTGCTTGGGAAAAAAAAGAACCGAAAATAAATAATAACAACAATGATAATAAAGCAAAAAGCACTGTCCTCAAACGGCGCACGAGCACACCTGGGGGCAAGCAGAACTGAAAGTGGTTTTAAAATTAGATTCCGCCGGAAAAATACGTAAAATAAAATTCTCCACGAATGGCGGCAAAAGAAAGACCTTTTTTTATCTTCTTTATTTTACTTCAGCAACTACTGCAATAATAATAAGAAGAAAAAGGGCTTCAAAAGAAGAAAACGCCATTTTTTCCCTCAACCTTCACACTTCTTTTTCCGCGTTCTTTTTGAATATAGCTACTAACTCAATTTGGCGCGCAGGTCTGCTTTTCCACAACATTCTGCGTTATGCTTTGAACTGAAGAGGAGGTCCAGGCGTTTTCCATCTTTTGCAAAAGAATGGAGTCTACAAAGTTCTCATTTTTATACTAGTGGAAATTTTCTTTGAGACTACATTTTCTTTTCGATGCAACACCCTTTAATGTTATGCTCCACAATGTTTGATGCTCTCTTGCTGATACTGTATTAAAACCTTATTGAACCGCTTGGACAAAGGTGTATAAATACGCATTAAGTATCATCCTACAAGATAGGGCAAGTTCAGAACTACAAGTAATTTATACAGTAAAAAATGAATGTTGTTTTTACAGTATAATGCAGCTGGTTTTATAGTAATAAACTGTAACAGTTGCTAACCTTACAGTAATAAGCTGTAAAATTTTTACTTTTACTGTAACTGTAAAATTCCTAATTTAAAAGTTTATTACTGTGCATTTACAGTTTTAAATTGTAACTGCGGCTGTCAGTATTATACCGTAAAAACAACAGTTATTTTTTGCAGTGAACCAATGCTATAGCATCCAGAGACCCACATCAGTCATTTGAGGAAACCCAAAGGAAAAATCAATGTATTTACCTTTAAGTGGTTGTGGTTTTCGCTTCTTTTTTTTTTTTTTTTTTGGTACAATGTCCATTGAATTTTACTCCTTGCCCATTTCCCTGTAGAAAATTTCTATATTACGAGCCTGTATATACTGCAGTTTCGTGCTTACTGTGGACTCATTAGCCTAGAATAGTCAATAACCGAGCTGGAGGCATCCCAAGTAGCATCAACTCATCAGATTTTGCTCGGCCGATCATCAAACTCCTCGTAAACTGATCCCTTAACGTACGATGACATCGTTCCGATCAGTATCCGAGCACGGTTTTCGATGAGCTACTTTTCATCGGAAAGCGATATCCTTCCGATCAACTTTCCCAATGAAAATAAGCCGAGCATCCAAAATTGATCCTACATTCATCGGCACGGGACTGCACAGGTCGTAAATTGCTCCAAATCTCATCGTATTTCGAGCAAAACTCATCGGATTTTGCTGCTCGGATTCTGTTTGGCCGATGAGACATATTGGAGCAATTCCCGATGAGAACCCATCGAATCCAATCATCGGCCGGTGAGAATTTCATCGGGTTTCGATGAATGGCCGATCATCGGCAGATAAGATTATGCTGCTAGGGATATGTCCTCTCATCGAAGCTGAGATTACCAACGAAGTGTTGGTAAAAACTATTTTACCAACGACAGTCCGCAATAAATGGTTAAAGACGCTTAAGCAGTCATTAACCCGGTTACTCATGATTGCTTGTGGCTGTCTCCAGGGTGTCAATGATTTAAATCAATTGATTTAAATCAGTGATTTAAATCGCGATTTAAATCAATTGATTTTTTTAAAAAAATCATTGATTTAAATCACTTTTTATTTTAATCCTTAAAAAATTCTCTTGGACAATTCCAATTTCATTATTTTTACCATTTTCTTTTAGAGCTTTGATTTCCATCTACTGACAAATAGAAAAGTAATCCTACTCACCCCCCCCCCTCCACAGATGCTGGAAGGTTGCAGTCCAAATAATATGTATGCACAAATAGTGCTATTTGTTGTCTAATATGTAAAATAAAGAAAATACATGCAGGTGCAGGGCAGGTGTTGTAAAGAGTGAATTGAGGGGGGGGAGGGACAAGATAGAATGTGTGTGATATACTTTCAGTGAAAAGAAAAACCAAAAGAAAACCAAACAGAAGATGCATTAGCAACTGGCGACCTTGCATTAGCAACTGGGGGGGGGGGGCAGTCTTTATTAGTGGCTGAAATGGAGCATATTCCAGCTTTACAAAACAAAAGCAAAATAAAGAGGGGGGGGGGCTGAATGAAGTGAGGATTGGGTTGAGCTTCCTGCCCCATTTGATTTTTATCCTAGCTAGTAGACAGGATTATTTTCTCTTATGATTGGCTCCTAACACTTTTTTCAGGGTTTCTTACTGGTGAAGCTTTACTTCAAAGGTGTTTTTGTATTTTTAGAAACTTAAAGGTAAGTTGTTCATAAATAAAAATTAATTAATAACTGAAATTTCTAATTTTTTTTAAAAAATCAAAAAAATCCGATTTAAATCAAAAAAATCTGATTTAAATAAAAAAAATCCGATTTTTTTGATTTTTTTGAAAAAAATCATTGATTTTTTTACACCCTGGCTGTCTCTAAATGTCATAAAAAGGCTGTTGGTTATATTGCTTAAAGTTATATACACTCAGGCACATTGAAAATAGCGGAACATCAATTTTAACACCGGAACATTAGCGACTGCGTCTACAGTGGTGCCAAGCCAGATCAATGTGGAATGTCACAGATTGGCAAAAAGTTGTGTTTAGTGATGAGTCTCGGTTTGTTTTAGGGACTGATGATAACCGTGTACGGGTGTGGAGGTGCCCAGGTGAGCGGTACAATTCCTCCCACACTGTTCTACGTCACACTGCCCGCACAGCTGGTGTAATGGTCTGGGGGGCCATATCCTATGATAGCCGGTCCAATCTAATTGTGATGCGTGGAAACTAAACCGGCCAACGTTACGTTGATGATATTCTTCGACCCCATGTACGACCTTTCCTAAATGGTCTCCTAGGGGCAATTTTCCAGCAAGATAATGCTCGTCCGCATACAGCAAGAGTTGCTCAAGACTTCCTACGTCATTTTCATACTCTTCCATGGCCGGCCCGCTCCCCCGACTTATCCCCTATAGAGCATGTGTGGGATCAGCTAAAACGTCAGATGCCATCGTGTCACTCTGTGCGTGATTTGGAGTTGGATGTTACAAATTTGTGGGCCCATCTGCCTCAGGACAACATCAGACGTCTAATCAACTCAATGCCGGACCGTGTGGTGGCATGTATTGCAGCTAGAAGTGGTCCAATGCTCTATTGAAGTTGCTCTGTATTTGTGTCCTTGCACACCCTGTATTCGTTCAATTGTCTTGATTTTGAGATCAAGTGAATCTCTCATCTGTATCATTATGCGTATTAAATTTCATTTCAATCCGATGCTTTCTTCTTGGGTCGCTATTTTCAATGTGCCTGAGTGTATAATGTTTACTTCGTTACCTTGATAAAGTTGCTGTTGTCCAGCTATAAAGTTCCCTTAACCCATTGGTCACGTTTCAATTCAGTTATGTTTCAGCGTGAAGATTTAGGATTGCCATATATCTCGGAGAAAGTAGCAAATTCGAATCTGGAAGGAATGGGTGCGCCATAATCACTTGAACCACACGAACCACATCCTTACCGCACTAGACCTGTATCTCGCCAACTGTTTTTAAATGGCCGGTCATAACATTAGAGCACAGAGCTAATAGAAAATAAACAAGAAGTTCTGTCAAGAACTAAACGAGCCTACTTTCCCGTACATCGACATCGGCATTCTAGCATCTGATCATTATTCCCTTGATTATCTAAGACTAAAAATTACGTCAAACATACCTTTTTAGCACTTGAAGCTGATTTCTAAAAGCAAAATATACCCCTCTCATCAGATGAAATGGACACATAAAAAGTAAATAAATGAATAAATAAAGTTTTGCAAAACACATTTTATCAAAGAAATGAAAAAAAAAAAAGAAAAAAAAACTCGTCCGTTGATAAAATGTCTCGAATTTCACTTTTAATCCGTTGCCAGTTGTTAAATATAAATAAAGAATAAAATGCTCTCGTGAATGAAACATTTTTGTTACAAAAAAAATCGTCTGCCAAAAATAATAATAATAATAATAATAATAATAATAATAATAATAATAATAATAATAATAAATTCAATAAAACAAATGAATAAATAAACAAAAAATCGTTTGCACAGTCAGTCCTTTTTTTTCGAACTGTTTACTCAAAAGTTATTAGGGGTGACAGCTTGCTTGAGCGGTTCAATGTTGAACGAAAAATTGTTCAAATCGGAAATGTAAATACGGGAATGAAGTATCCTTGAAAAGTTCTTTCCAACAAAAAAAAGTTTGTTCAAATCGGACTGTTCATTAAAAAGTTAGTATCGCGGGACCGGTTGTTTGAACGGCTCAAATTTGAACCAAAAATTGTTCAAATCAAAAAATCAAATATAGGAATGAGCTGTACTCGCCGAGATCTTTCCAACAAAAAAAAGTTCGTCCAAATCGGAATGTTCATTCAAAAGTTATTAGGGGGGGGGGGACAGACAGACCGACAGACCGACACACAAATTCCCTATCTCAATACCCTACTTTCAAATTTTTAATTTTTCGATATTCATTTTACCTCTTTATTTTTTTAACTTGGCGATATTTTTTGGACTTGGCGATATTTTTTTTAACTTGGCGATATTTTTTGGACTTGGCGATATTTTTTAGATGCATTAAGCTACTTTTAATACTTTTTTCGTCTTTCTTTTATTTTTAACGGGAAAGTAGGCTAAAAATGGGCCGAAGAGAAGCCATGTCAGCCCAGTCGGAAACTAGGTCCGGGCCCTTTGGGGGCTCGAACTCGGAGTAGTGTCAGTTTCAAAAGTTTTCTGGGGGGGGGGGGAGTCCTGGAGACCAAACTGATAAAGGGTCCGCAGTAGTTCTCGGTGACCCTGAATTTAAATAGCATAGGGTTGTCTCAAAGACGCCTACACGAAGGTTTTTTATTCCCTTTGTTATGTGAATATTAGCCGCTTTGCAAAATTGAAGTAGTTTTATGACTCTTCACGATTTTTTTTTCCTTTGTGAGAAATATTTTCCATATATCATTGGCGCAACATGATAAAAACAAAAAAGAATCGCCAATGTATTATGGTCACTAGAGGAACGCGAAGATCTTGTCGCGTGATAATGAAGAAAGTGACGGGTCTTCGTGGAGCTTTTCTCGTGATTCCAAAAAGAAATATTCTGTCTACTGATTTTCTTTCTCTGAATTCATAGTCCAATACAAGACGTTAAGCTTATTTCTGGAGTGATAAACCAGGAATCTTGTTTAAATACGACATAGAAAAGAGTTTTTTCTTTTTTTTCCCAATGCTCATTGGTTTTTCTATTTTTTAAATCTTTTCAATTCTATTCACAGCAGCCCAAAATTAAAAATCGATAATAAAAGACTAACTTGACGAAAAAACTTAAATTTGAATATGTCTGAGAGCCTTAAGTTTTATATACTAAAATCATCTGCAATGCAGTAAGATTAAAAAAGTCCTCCAGAGTTTTTGCAAATGTAAATTGTAAATTTCATTTATAAAACAATACAATTGAGAAGGTTTTTAAAATATTCAACTTCTTCCTCAGGGCAATTCTTTAATCATTCTTGTCGACTTGTTTTTAGCAAAAAAAGATTAAGGAAAAAAAGAAAGATAGCAATCTTAATATTATTTATTTGCCTAAACTACATTTTGATTTGAATAAAAATTTCTGTTTTCAAAGCTTCTTAAATTAATGCATAAAATTATTGCTCGATGTTCATTCTGCAAATTTTGTTCTTAAATTGGAACTTCAAGGTGAAAAAAAATATAACATGGAAGCCAAAAATTAAAATGCTCCGAAACAAGAAGTTTTTACATAATTGATCAAGCTTTGTCTCTTTCCTTTCATTTCATCGATTGAATGTCATCTCCTCTGGAAATAACATTTTCCTTGTTAATATTTTCATTTCGCTAAACAGTATTTCGATTGCATTAGGGATTCCTCTTAACTAATTCAAAAACAAATAAACTTAGTTACGGTAATTAAAGCAATTTAAGGTCCTCGTATCAAATCATATCAGATTGTTTTATTATTTCTATTATATGATTGAATTCACTTCAAGATTATTATATTACAGATATGAACATAAACGCAAATTGGCTAGATTCGACTAACTGAACTGAATTCTTTAAATTGAATTACGAAGTTTTAATTTAAAGTTATTTACTTGGAGCCCCGCATTTTAATATTTATTGATTTAATTCGAAAACATAAACTTCTTAATGATGGTGATCTTCGTCAATAATGTTGTGTAAATATAGGGAACTCAATTATAGAAGATTCATTTATAGATAGTTATTTGCTTCGTTACTTTTTAATTGAACGTATCGAATTTGTTTATCATTATAAATGGATGTTGATTTAAATGTTTAGATTCTGAATTATGAAAAGCTAAATGAATCGTTTGGTACTTAGAGTTGTTTTCAACAGTGATGCCCAAACTTAAATTTCCATGATGGTTATAAAAGTTTTGTTTTATGCCTAGGAACGTTGTATCATACTTTTGACTTTCGTTTTTATCAAAGGGAATTCATTCTTATGTTAATTTCACTTGAATTTCGGCAGCATCGAAATGTGTCTGGTTTGATGAACTGAAGTGTAGGATAGAGAGAATTTCTTGTATGTCGTTCCAAATTCAAGAAATTCTGTTTCATAAAACATCATGACAAACTATCAAATAACAGTCCTCAGGATGAAAATAATTTTTTTGTAATGTTTCACACATGCTTTCCGCAATGCTTTAAAACACTTTTATTTTCAACCGTGATGCTTGAGCTCAGAAATCCTACTGTAGTACATATATTTTTTCTTAACTGTAGGACTGTAGGATTGTTTTGTCTATCTTTGACTTTATTTTGAGTAAAAGGGCATTCTTGCGGGTTTTTTTTTTATGTCACTTATGACAGCATTAAAATATATTTGGTTCAGTAGACTGAGGCTTTTTGGATATCGCTCCAACTGCAAGGCATTATCAATTCCTCATTACATAGCGGCGAACTATCAAATAATTAAAGTCTTCTGGATGAAAATAACTTTAATAATTAAATAGATGATAACCGATGTTTCGCATACGCAATCAGCAATGCTTTAGCATATACTGTTGCGCATTTTTTTTCCAACCTTGATGTCCGTTTTTAGAAGTCTTTGACTACCAGAGAGCTTTTTGATTAAAGTTTAAGCTGTATCAAAAAACTTTTTTGGGACTTCTTAATAAAGGAATGTTACGTTCTATCTTTAATTCTATTTTGAATAAAAGGACATTCCTATGTTCATTTCATTACGAAAGTTACAGAACTATAAAATATTTATTTCAGTGTATTGATGCGTTGCATATGACTCCAACTGCAAGGATCTATTCCACACAACATCACACCGTTAGTGTGAATGCGACAGCATTAAAATATGTTTGGTTTAATCTATTGATGCCTCGGATATCACTCCAACGGCGAGGACTTATTCAGATTTACATCATGAAATAAAGATTGAAACCGATATAAAAATTTAGTGTTAGGCTATTTCAATTCATTACACTTTCTCCAGAAAGATGTTTGTCTATTTATGCTCTTCATTTGTGACAAATCAAATGTTTAAAATTGTTATTTGTTTTCCATTGAGTGACATGCTTTCATAAGCGTCAAATGTTGCTCTTTTTTTAGTTAATAAATTATTTGATTTCACATACAGCACTTTCAATTTTTCCGACTTGCAAGATCATATTTACTGAGACGTACTTTCTTTGTGCGTACATTTAAATTTAACTGTAATCATGTTTTTGCTTTGTTCGTTCAGTATATTTATGAAATTTTATAAACTAATATGAGATTATCTGTGAACAATGAAACTAAATTTTAATAAATATATACTAAAAAACGTGAAGAAAAAAGGTCGTATAATTTGATTTGAAGAATGAACATTTTAAAAAAGTTACTTTGTATTTTTAAAGAAACAGCGGATTTCTTTAATAAAATCTTTTAAAAATACTTAAAACAATAAAGTAATCGATTCTGATTATCAAACTATCTATTTCTGCTTTGAAGCAATAAGCTAAAGCCCTTATATCATTTTGTAAGAAGGAGTGAAATATTTAGAAGAATAGAGTTTTATAATGTCAACTTCCTTTTTTTTCTTCTTCTTTCAAATCCCCGGTCCAACAAATCTTTCACCCTCAAAAAGTCAATGACTAGACCTGGTCTTTTCCTTAAGTCACCTCCTTTTTACTTGTGGTTTATAAAATACCTCAAAAATGAAAATCCATAAAATCTACCCAACTTGATGAAATGCATGTAGAATCTTCACTACAAAGTCAAAATCTGTCAGTTACATGTCAGATTCTTCCTGTTCTAAAAAAAGTAGGAGAAATGTGAAACATAATAACTAGATGTACGAGGGAACTGAAACACCATTGTCAATTTTATTAATATCGCATCCCCAGAGAAAGATGTAGCCAATTACCGCACGACTGCCTGTTTGAGCACTGGTATGCCTCTGACAACTTGATAAGCGAAACATTATTGACCTAACTATGAGTGAAATATCAATACCCTTTCAAAGACACTTTCTTTTTTTTTTCCACCCCGCATCTCATACTGATTAATAGCCTTCCCTTTATCTGACAATATCACTTTTTAGACCGCAAGGACAGTAAAGAGAAAAAGGAAAAAAAAAAAAGACGGAAACGAAAACTAATAATAAAGGAGAAAGAAAAGAATATAAAAAAAAGCTTCCTGAGGATAAGAAAATTTCTACTTTGAATATCAGTGCCTGTTATCGATCGGAAGAAAAAAGCAAAGAAATAATAAAAACAAAAGTTTTCTTCTGCCCCCCTTCCAAATGTAGGGAAAAGAAAACGATTTTAACCGACTAAGAAAAATGGCTTCCAGTTGAAGTAGAAGCACTTTTTGTGTGTTCTCCCCCCCCCCTCTTCACCCCCCTTTTCCACCCCCGAGCTTTTAAATGGTTTCGCGAAGTAATTGAGATTTTAATAATGTTCCCCGGAGCGTTTTACCTCCGATGGGACGTCCATTGCTGCTGCTTCCCCCTCTCCTCCCCCCTCTGGAGAGTCTGCTATTAATCAAACCGATCGCATTGCTCCCGGATTGTTGTCATTGGTCGATGAAAAGCGCGGGAAAACAATTAGTTTTCTGTTTCAAGTACACCGCAGCGATGGGTTTTCGCATGTGAATGGCTTTTAATTGGTCAAATTTTAAGCAACCTGCTTGAAATTCTGCTACCGTAGTTAAGCCAATACTGGCTCAAATGGACTCGTATCTTCTATACTTTTGCTCTTTCTATCATCTCTGTCGTCACTCATTTCAATTATTTTCAGAGAGCTTTCAAGACTTTAGTAGTTACAAGCAACAAGTAGCTCATAAATTGTCCTTCGAGAGCTGAGAAGCTTATTTTAATGTTTGGTCGTTGATTGTTTCTGGTCTTAGGGGCCGAAATTATGGATCAATAGAAGTGGACACAAAGAATAAAATGTATTTGGGGGGGGGGGGGGTATTGCGCAAATTTATTTAGAGCTTTTATTTTCTCAACTTTTAATAACTGCTCACTATTTGGAAAGAATTTTATAGAATTAATTACAAGTGGCTTTCTTGTTTTACCTATAATAACTTGAAGTCGAAGGAAAATTCCATCAAAGATAAAGGTTTTTAAAAATTAATTCAGTTTTAAGAATTACCGACTGCCTACATTTTTTTCTTTTGTTGATGAGAGAAAAAGTTGCAATAGTCTAGAACTTACACATTGTTAAGTATTTAGCACAATAGTTAGTCTTAACTTATAGATGTCCTCATATTTATGTTCGGCATTCTTACAACATGTGAATGTCCTTTAATTGGTCAAATTTAAGGCAACCTGCTCGAAATTCTGCTTCCGTAGTTTAGCCAATACTGGCACCAATGGATCCGTATCTTCTATTTTTGTTCTTTCTATCATCTCTGATCATTTCAATTATTTGCAGAAATGTTCCGTTGAAAGGAAGCTTTTAAGACTTTAGTAGTAACAAGAA